>KZ061857.1:276662-309440 GCA_002091835.1 Anopheles maculatus
CCCGCTCTTTCATGCGATACTAGCATTCTGTAAGGATTCATGAATATATGAGGATTCATGAATCTTTGAGGATTCATGAATCTTTGGGGATTCATGAGGAGTCGACTCATGAATTGAATGACTCTTCACTGAAGATTCATTAAGCACAACACTAGTTTTAAGTCATTGTGCGATGACACAATAATGAGTGCTACTGGGCGCACTGAGCGATTGTAAGTGAGGGTTCCTTAAATTGTATTTCATAGAGAGATGATATCAGATACCATTTTCCGTCTAGGGGGGTTCCGTCTAGATGTTGGTTGAAAAGGCACAAGAATGAGCGTTGGGAGGAGGAGTTCCTCTGAATGTAGGATGAATGGTACGCATAATTGACTATTCTATTTGGGAGCGAAAAGGCCTAGAATGTGAAAGGCCCGTACGCAGGACTGACTATCCAGCTACGGGTAAAACTAAGTCATAGAGAGCTAGCAATAGCAGGCCAAGACATCAGGAGGTTGTAGTGCCAAGGAAGAAGAAGAAGAAAGGCCTAGAATGTCAGAATTTTCAGGCGAAGGACTCTTGTGTATATAGTTTCAAGAAAAAGGAAGAAATAATTGTATGACCGGTCGTGCAAACGTTGTGCATATCTCGTCGTGTATACTGTGTTACCTGGTACTGAATTATGATACATAGGTGAAGTTGTTTACGAACTCAAAGCTTTAACCATCTACATATCTTTATATAATGCATAAGTTCGTGTTCGCAAGCATGTCCCTAAACCCTAAAGCCACAGTTACCCACTAAAACACCTTTAGCGAGTACTAATTTTCACACTTTTTCACTTTTGCATTTTCTTCAACAGCAATCCATAACTCCCTTCGTTCAAACAGCACCGGCTGTTGCTGCACTCGGTATGTCGAAACAGTTATGTGGTGGATTAATGGTTACAACCAAAAAATTGCTACCAAACGCCAACAAAAAAAAAGGTAAGCGATAGCTGAGTATGCCTCTATACACGCTACACGTGCTTAGTGTGTTTTCTCTCTCTACAAGTCTCCTATTCTTGCTCTCGTTCCTTTACAGATGATCCTACCGAAGTGGTTGTACTTGAGTAAAGTTTGTGCATTAACAATTAAGGTATTTGACGTAACCTGCAGATTCTCTACGTTTTTGGCAATCTTTAGGTGGATAGTACCTATTTATATACCTATTTATCAAGTACAACGTTCACCGACGTTGTAATCTAGCGCTCGAGTAGTGAAAATGTGTAACGGTTGTGAGGGTTATTATTTGTTTTTAATGTGGCTCTTGTGGGTGTGAAAATCTGCAACGTTTTTACGGAAACCCTTGCGAGCAGAATCCCGATATGGCGCGGTGGGCGAGATATAGGATTAGACCTAGGCAACCGGTTTGCCGTATGGTAAATTTTCGCCTGACTGTAGCCATTGATTGCTACACCGCGGATGTGGCGCAAAAATAATGACATGTACACGTCATCGACGTATACTAAACAATGGAGAAGGGAAAACATTTTAATATCTGCACCACATCATGCATACATCATGTACATACTGTCTGTATATAATCAAACATTTTGTTTTATGGTAAGCTGATTCAGTATAAATAATTTATTTACAGCGCCGTACGGTTAAGATAACGTTAGGTCTGAATCAACGCGTTTAATAATTCACATTTTACGTGAGTTATGCTGGATGAAATAGGATCTGATAAGCGTATTAGATTTTGCCAACGACAAAACACATGAAAGACGGTGTGAAATACTGTCGAATAGAGGATAAACTGTGTCCCATCTTACTCACATAATTTAACCAAGCTTGTCGGCAATACGGAGAAATTTTTATCATTTGCATCATTAATTTCATCATTAAAATAAAACAAAATGGCAGCGTAAAGAGGAAAAGCTTGATCAATTATTTTGTGCAGAATTAATGCAACATTAATGTGAGAGAAATGCATTTTAACGCTACCATACGCATAAGCTACTACTATAAGTGCAACACTAACGCTAAGCGCACAAAACGACTACTACTACCACAACGAGAAGCTAGAATCCCAATGGGGGAAGTTCCACCATACCGGTTAAGATAGTAAGATTGTGTAGGGAGGGGGGCATTAATGGATGCTACATGTAAAATATTATCTAATTGGGGTCAAATTTAAATTACGTAAACAACAAAACCGAGCCTGCTGCTGCTGCTGATGCTCACTTTTCATTCTTGATGTTTGTGTAGCAACATTCCCTCCGCGAGTAATAAACGGAAGGAGGGAGGACCTTTTCGGCTAACTTAAACGATCCTATAATGTGGTGCTGTTTTAGTAAGGTTTAGTGTTAATAAGGGTATTGTCGCTTTAGTAAAAAACACGGAGAAAACAGCCCCTCCACGGGGGGCTATCTGGTGGCTATCTGAGGATGAGATAACTGAACTGATGATTGCAAGACGAACAATCGCTATACAAAAATATAGGGAGGGTATACGGGGGAGGGGGTATGGGACAAAAAATCAAAGGGGTGTGTCATCATGTCTGATATAAACAAAATACACTTGCCACTGTACATAAAAAGCGTGTCCTGTGTGTGCGTGTGTGCGACATTGCGTTGTGATTCTCATAAGAAAAACGAATTTAAATAAATTTTGGGAAGTGATTCAATAGTGATCTGTAATGGTTAGAGGTTCAGAAATTGTGTTTTCTTTTCAGGAACGTTACAGAATTTATACCCTTGAGACTAGCTAAACAAGCGTACGTGTATGGCACCAAACATTGTCCACTTTGATTAAACAATTTACGCAACGTGGATTGAACAACTGTCTAAAACACTTTATTTTCTATTTTACTTCAGTTTTTTTTGCAATTTTTCATTACGTTTGTTGGAGAAATAAATAAACTTAAATAGCAATACGGCCAGGCCGTTCTATATGAATAAAAAAAAATAAAAATAAAAAAAATAAACTTAAATCAACGAAAGTAGTTCAGTACGCGCAGGGTAGTGGCATCCACTATGTTGGCTCGTGTGCGCTATGTAACTCTAGTGTTCTAACATCTTTTTGAACATAAAGTTCATCGCCAGTAGTGCCTTACGAACGGCTTCTCATGGCTCCTGTGTGGTCGGAAGTGTCTCGGAAGGCACTCGGTACTACATCCGATGTCGAGACACTGACTGCAATTATCCAACGGCTAGAGTGGCCGAAAGGATGGTCTCACTTCATCAATGGCAGCAGTAATGACCCGTCAGCTCATTCCGGAAGTGACATCGAGGACATCCTGTCGTTTTGGTGAAGTTGAGTTCTTCACAACACAATTGATGACAGGCCACAGCTTCTTTCAAGATCACCGTGAGCGGATCAACCTCATTCGGGAGGCACACTGTCCGGAGTGACCAGAGCTAAGCGAGACTGAAGTGACTGTGAGGAACATCATCCCCCTGATGTGCTCCAGTCGAAACATCTGCCGCGTTATGGTAGATACCATCATAGTGATCCTTGCCCGCCTACAACAGCGACGTATCCGTATCGAAAGAGGTACTACTGAGATCAATCCAAGGGCTCATCAAGATGTCAACAGGGAAAACCATATCTTTTATGGTGATTTCGGTTTCATACTGTAGCTTCGGCTATGATCTCCGTGGTAGAGTATGCTACCGCGACAGGCAGTAGATCACCGTTGAAATCTGGAAGAGTCTCATTAGCTCTGCGGTGACCAACGGTGATCGTGAAGCTAAGACGTCCGACAATCCTTACCAAGTTGTCACAGCGCAACGCCGTGACGTGTTGCCCATGGCAAAAATCGTCTATATCAATGCTTGGCGAAAGGTTCGAGGAGATTTTAGTCGGTACCAATCCGGCAGTACCCAATGGGTGGTCCTATGGGTCTCTATGAAAATCTATGAAGATGAGTTTTTGGTCCAGTAAATTCTTTAATTGCTAACGAAAAGCCTAGATGGTAAGAGTTTTGCATGAGCGCGCTCCCCCACGTTCATTTGCTACCGGTGATGCTTTGGTGCCATTTTATTATGCTGTATCAATTAAGTTGATTGAACATCAGTGTAATTGTGTGGTCAATACGTGCGACAGTACGTCTTCTACAACACTCGCTCTCGTGGCATCATCCTAAAACGCTTCCTCCAGCTTCGACTTGACAGCATTCCCAAGAAAGCTAGCACCCTCATCATTCTCGTCGAATCCTGGCAACTCCTGGCAACGTTCGTACCAACCGTTAATGTTCGGATACGCATCAAAACCAACGCCTACGTGCTTCAACGTAGCCACGTTAGCCAGCGTACACAGATCAGCTAACGTGCACTCATCGCCCGCAATCCAATCGCAACCTTCGAGATACGATTCCAGCTTTTCCAGCGCTTTATGCACGTTGTCCTTCTTTTCCTGCGCGATAACGGTTGCACCCGCACGCAACACCGACATCAGTACGTCCCGTAGTGCCACGAACAGGGTGCCCGAGTCGTAGTACAGCCGATGGTTGATGAGGCCACGCTTTTTCGGATCGTTCGGATAGAGCGAGCAGCCCGGCTTGTACTGCTCCGCCAGATACGTTACGATCGCTTTCGATTCCCACAGGATGTAGTCCTCGTCGACGAGCGTCGGTACGGTGTGGTCGGGATTGATGGCGACGAATTCTTCTGCCAGGTGTTCGCCGGCAAACAGGTTCACTATTTTTACCTGGCGAAAGAGATTGTGAGGCAGGGATTGTGATGATTACAGGCACATAAGTCAATAGACGATAGATTAATGTCTTAGATTTTCCCCTAAATGGTGTTTTACCACCTATTAGATAGCAGATCTCTCTCCTTAATTGCACATCCTAATGAGCCTACCGACAATAATCGGCCAACAAGAACATTAACCGCTAGATAAACAATCGCGCCTGTCCATCGTCCAAAGCCCGGGGAAATTTCGGAATAATGAATAGGTAATGGTACGCAAAACCTGCAGCTACCTAGCACCTAACCTAGTTCCGATGTAAATGTCCTTAAAATCAATAAGCCTCTTCCCAACCATTGGGAACACTGCCAGAAGAGCATTGTTTATTCTTCGGTAGTAGTTCCTCTACTTGGACAATAAATAAATCATGACACCGAGCGAAGCTAGGCGACGCTATGTCTTCTTCACCTGCTGAAATTGCACATTTGGCCGCTGTTCTGTTGCGAGCATGCGACAGCTGTATCGATTTATTGAAACAAAACAAAAAACAAAACATCATCATCCTTTACAAAGTAGTGGGAAATGGAAATTGATAGAATGTTTTACTAGTTAACTCAATTCCAGTCTACAAAGTTGTCCGTCCATTGGCGGTATGTGTGTGGGGGGTTGGACTGGGAAATGACTCAGTCCACACGAAACATTGATGATGGGAAACTGTTACTTATCTACCAGATGGGTTTGAAAAAAAGGTGTTTGAAAGAACAGATGTACTGAAAAAAAGGATGACCCTGTACTGCTGTATGTGACCTTGATATTGTAAGTCATTAAGACAGACGTCATTAAGATTTTGATGCAATATCTCACTCAAATAAAGCACTTTTTGATAGGAGAAACATATTATCACTTCGCTTTTACACGCTTACCTCAGCATCAAGATCCAGATTTCTTAACGCAAGCAGAGCTGATCGTGACGGCGGAGAGCCTGGAAAATGGTACAGAATCAATGGAGCCATCCTTCTTTTTCTTTACAACCCAGTTCCGATTAAATCACAGTTAGAACACAATTCTAAAACAACACCGCACAGTACACGTGTCTATGTGGGACGATAGGATGTCAGGATGTGCACGCTCTTGTCCGCAGGAACACTTCGTACCGACTGTGCAGGACTCGTGGCATGCTTTACGCTTTTAAACCCATGCGGTGTCCGCTGTCTGTTTGCGCGTTGCGTTGCCTGGCCTGGGCCCTCTAATGTCCTTCGCTTTGTAGACGCTTCCGAATGGCAATTAAAGCACGGGAAAGCGGTAATAATGGGACCACATTCGTCATGTATGCATAGGATTTTCTAGTCCAGGACTGCCGTCGTCGTGAGTATGTGAAAAATGGTTTAACGACATGGAAATGGTTCTCTGTTGCCATGCTGAACTAAGAACACGTTTTAAAAAACAAAAATATATTTAATTCAGTTGAATAAATTGTATGCCTTTTGTCTATCGGTGGGTGTTAGGCGATTAAAAAATGTCACAGCTCCTAAATGTATGCAATATGATGGTAAGGGCCAACTTTTTCCACTCAGTCAGGTGTGTACCGTGCTTTGGCAATGTTGGCTTATATATTTTAAGCAAACAAAGTAACAAAAGTTTACTTATAGAGGCTTTGGGTCTTAGAGACTTTATTCGTCTCTTTTGCCTGTGTAACTTCAAAACTTTTATTATCTGGAACGATAGCTACTAGGAATAACCGTGCACTTGTAGCGATAGGTAAGGAGTAGAAGGTTGATTACAATTACATTGACCTCTTGTCGGTATATAACTAGGAAGGGACTCAGTGGCTCCATCTGCAAGTTGGGATAAAAAGGAGTGTAACGTATTGCATAAGATCAGGGGTATTTCTGTAACAGATTGATTCAGATTAGTTTTTTTCTTGCTTACTGGAATCGAATCTAATTTGCTGTAAGTTCAACGATTTCGGTAGGTTCGGTAGCACTCCCCACATTCGCATTAACTCGTAGTGGTCGTAAATGAAACCTGATCGGCCTGGGGATGCATGCAGATGACTTACAACGAGCAGGAGCACATCCAGTACCCACAAAAAGCCTCTGTAACATGAACTCTGTTCAAAACTCATGACCAAAACATCTCAAACGCGTTGAGTTGATTTGTTTGTATGGAGCTGATGATGATCTCACCAGGCGGGAACTAATTAAACTTCACCTGGGGGCTCCATCGGGTTGATGATGTCATTAGAATCGAGCACCAGAAGTACGCGTAAGTGGCTCGTAAAATTTTACCAAAACTTCTTCATAGAAAATAACTCATAATGAAGGAGTATCAAGGATTAGAATTTAAGGACCTAATTACACAGCACTAAAAAGCGTCTTCAAAATTCAACACTCATTAAGAAGTCCGAAACTATGTGAAGAGTTCTTAGTGTAACAGCAATCTGAGTTGATTTCACCGCAACTAAAAGAAGTTTGAAAGCTTAAATAGAAGGATCTTTGACAAAACATGGTGAACTCATCACAAGTTCAAATCAAGGGAAACTTTGTTGCTATAGGACCTGGCCAATTCTACAAGTGCAGTCATTGTTTTCCGATTACACATACAATTTCTAGACTCCCTGCAAAACAGTGTAAAATAAATCTAAATATCTCGAGCTAAAGACACTATTGACATAAGATATCTGCGACTCAGTTCAAACGCACTTATCACTCAAGAGTTGCGAATGCAAGTTGCACCATTCGATGCTTGCTTGTGTGTGTGTGTGTGTGTGTGTGTGTGTGTGTGTGTGTGGTGTGTGTGTGTGTGTGTGTGTGTGCATGTGCTTGAGACATTCGAGTTGCATTTTTCCACTACACTAGCCCTTACTGCTTCTCCACCGTAAAATGGAGACAGTTGCAATCACAACGAAGTGTGTGTTATACATTTTTTTAAGAGCAGATGAGCATCATTAAAGTGAGGGCAAGCGATGGGTGGGAAGTAGCGGATAACAGGTTCGAATGACCACATTTCTAGTTCCAGTATTCCAGAGCGAAAGAGAGAACAGGTCAAACTTGAATGTGCTTGTGGAGGGGGGTGGGGCTTTGGGTCCCTCCGTCCGTTACAGTTATTAGTCCGGTCCATCCCGGTCCGAGTGGCACGTGCCAAGATTGGGTCCAGTGAAGATGTCGCCGCGGACAGTGGGCCGGTTTCGGTCGAGATGCTTAATTGAGTAGCAAATTGACCACACTGTTGACCGCGTCACAGATGAGTTGCGGCAGGAGCGAGGAGGAGAAGCTGAGATGAAGGTCAATGCTGTGGTCAGCTGTGCGAACGGCACGTCTCACGTCGGAACATCGCTGTGTCGTGACATATACGTTTGGGGGGGTGGCGAATAATGAGAAACATCATTATGCATTAGCACATTCGAGGGCTGTGTTGTTACACTGCTTTATGATGTCTAACCCCCACCTGACCCGTCAACGAGCAACGACGAATTGACCCATCTCATAAG
Organism: Anopheles maculatus; assembly: GCA_002091835.1. Taxonomy (NCBI): domain Eukaryota; kingdom Metazoa; phylum Arthropoda; class Insecta; order Diptera; family Culicidae; genus Anopheles; species Anopheles maculatus. The sequence continues at coordinate 284,808 of KZ061857.1, forward strand.
CATCCACCATCCACCTTGTGTGTGCGGTGATACCGTCCTAACCGCCATTGATCAATGGGACCGCGGCGGCTTCGTGTTTACTGAACTGTTCTGCTGTTCCAGCCAAGTCTGATGTGGGGGGGAAAACGTGCGAAAACAAACATTTATACTCACCATCACCATAGTACGGAAAACATCTTCGTTACTACTGCTCTCATGTCACCATGTCCGAGGGGTTTGGTTACGTCTTTTTTTCTCTTCTTTTTCATACTTAGTGTTGCTTTTTATTAGTGTGTGTGTGTATCTGTTTTTTTGTTTGTTTGTATCTTCTCCTTATTAGTGTAAAATGCTAACAGTTATATTTTGCCGCTGACTTTCATTACACATTCTTTGCGTTTTCTTTCTTCTCTTCTCTCGGCCTTCTTCACACAATAACGCTCTTCTTTACAACAATTTGTTTTTAGTTTACGGACTTTCAACATCATAAGCTACTGTATGCTTGTAGTAAATTGTAACATTTAGCGTACTCTATGTTGCAGTTTGCATCCCTTTTTCTTCTCCTTGCATTTCCCACTTCCACTTTGCGGGATGGACGCCACTTTAGTTTTACAACATTTTCTTTATTTGCCTTTGCACAAACCTAGATTTTGTTTTGTTTTGTTCCACGTTTAGACGACACATACATTTCTATATAAGCCCTTGCTTGGGTTTGTGTGGGCATTTAAGCTACCCCCCTCTTATCTTACGCATCTACTGGAATAGTGTACTTGTGTGTATCTCTTCTATCGGACTTAGCTATGTGTTCAATGTGTGTGTGTGTGTGTGGATGTGTTTGTATGTATGACCTAGCTGTTTGTGCGCGCCTCTTCATTTCACGTTCGCAATTATTATTGTTACCACTTACTGCTTATTCTCCTAAGTAACCACCCTTCTCCCCTTCATCACCCAATCATTTTAACCAAAGAGAGAGAGAGAGAGAGAGAGAGAAGGGTTGGTCACACTGCACCCTTACTATATGTATGCATCATCATCATCCACCCTGTTCCGTTCAGCCCTCTTGCTGGTTGCTGGTTGGTGATGGGGGGAGGGAAAAACGGGAAAATAGTAAACCAAGAGAGACGGATAGATCGATAGAAAGTGGAAAACGGAAGGGCAGAAATAAACCTACACAAAAATATACACATTTATGCACATGCCATGATGAGAGTTAGTTGTTCGATAAAATATATATATAAATACACCGACCGGTCTTCTCATACTGTCCCTGTAACGTCCGTTCGTTCGTTCGTCAGACCCCACCAGTACTCTTCTGGGTAATGGGACGTTTTACTGGAATCTATTATCAATATAGCAGTCTCCCAGTGTCCCATGCAAATTAAGTGCCTCCTTATCGTCCTTCTTTTAGCTTGCCCCACACTCTATCCTACACCTGTTTGTCGTCCCGTCTTAATCTTCCGAATCCTATCAACGGTCCCGTCCCGTTTTCCAGTTCTTCCCCTATGGATGCCTTAATATGTAATCTTTGCCTGCTGCTAAAATAATACCGGTGAGAAGGGAGGATAGACAACCGAAACCCCCATTATAATATCAAAACGAACTTCATGGACGACAGATTAGCGGGTAGACATTGCATTTTGGTGTCTTGTTTTTTGTTTTCCTTGGTCGAAGAAATACGTGGCTTCGAATAGATTTATAACAAATGAGAAAGGGGGAGGGGAGGTGTTTTAACGTATGCATTTTTAAAAAAGAAGACTAATTTTGATGGAGTTTTCTCTTGCGATGATGTCCCTGTCTTCTAGTGACCCAACCCAGGGCTCAAGTGATCGAAAGGTATTTTGTTTTATTTCTTTTATGTGTAGACAAAATAAGCCTTCGTTATCGGTAGACTTGGTAAAGGTAAAGGCCAAACAGATGTTTAAGCACGCCAGCGATCCTCAGATATCTCCTCAGATATCTGTTATTTGTCTTTTATTTGACATATATTTTGTCTCCAATGCCTAAAGTTCCTAAATAACGTTTTTTTTTTATTACAAATGACCTATCGGAAGTAGATGTTTTCATCCAGTATCAAGGAAGTATTAAGCATCAAAGTCAGAAGAGAAACCTGGTTTTCAAAGCAGCTTATTCTAACACCGGCCGGCCCTCAGGACTTAACAAACATAGGCCATTGCCAGTCTCATTTTTGAGTGTAGAATTCGAATTACATCGCCTCCACCCCGTTAAAATTAATCTTCTTTTTTCTAATGCATACACTAGAAGTATTAGTAAAAGAGTTATTGAAACAACTAACAAAAATAGACGACTTAGAGGAAGAAACACAGATACACGATATGCTAATAATATTCTGTGAGCACAATAATCTATACTCGCTTGTATGCGTGTGTGTGTGTGCGCATCCGAGAGAACTCGCTTTGTTTGTTCGCTTATTTTTATTAACCACCATCCTTAAAGAATGAGAAACAAAACAGTGCTTAGGGGGGAGGGGGGAGTTGTTAAGCTAAGTGTTGTCCTGCAAATAATCTTGACTTCCTTTTCCTGTCTATAACTCATCTCGTGCGCGCAGCCTTTCAGCGTATATATGTACAGATTACGAATAATTCCTTTCCTCGCTCGCTCGCTCATTTCACCACGTTTGCTTCACCAGTTTAACCATTTTCTTATTCTCGCGGAATCGTTTCATCAAACAGCACGTGTTCGTAACTTTACGCGCGATTCTTCTCCATCCTGAAAGTATATATATAGGTATTGGGGTTTGTTTTAAGGAAAGAAATGGAAGCTTTTCAGGATGCAGAATGAAGGATCAAATCTTCTAATGCTACATCGGGTTTTACGCCACTTGGTGGCAGGCGGCACCGTGTTTAGGTGCTACCGTGCTGCATCATCGTCGTCGTTCGCCGATCGTACACGCCACCACCGGAGGATCCCGTTGGTCCTGTGCTGCTAATGCTACTGCTACTGCTCCCCCCATTTCCATCCCCCATCATCATCATCAGCCCGTTCATCTGCCTCGGATGGTTGAAGCTGCTGCTGCCCAATGATCGGCTCGCGCCGGTTGGCTCACGCTCGTACAGCGATAACTTACTGTTCCGGGCGGCCAAATCTTCCATCTGCTGCCAGAGCGCATCCCGGTGGGCCAGCTTTTCCTGCTCCGTTTCCTGCTCCGCCTGATACTTCCGGTGACACTCGTCGAACAACAGCTGATTCATCTCCATAAACAGCTTGATCGCGTTGTAGATCAGCCCGTGGATCGTTTTGTTCCAGTGCGATTTGCTGTTGCTGTACAGTGCCGGAAACATGATCGGCATGATGACTTTGGAATTTTCCGATATCAGCGACATGATGTAGTCGTTGTTCCAGTAGTACAGTGCTCGCTCCGCCACCTGAAAGTGGGGACTCGACACGCATTTGGCGATCTGGCGGAACAACGGTTCCATCACCTTCTGAAATTCGGCCGGCTCGATCACGTCCAGAATTTCCTCGAACTCGTTCAAAAACATCACCTCCTTGGGGCTGTGCGTTTTCGGCCAAAACTTTAGCAAACACTTAATGACCGGTTGCGTTAGGCTGGCATCCTTCTCCAGGAATTGGACCACACAGTACGCCAGCTGCGGATGGTACACGGACAAGCTTTTCACCTTGTGCAGGGGCAGTAGCACCTTGAGCAGAAATTGCTTGTGTTCCTCCTTCAGCGGTAAGGCAAATCCGTTGATAATACTGCCGAGGATTTCGAGCAGTTCGGCAATCCCGTTGTGGTGTTCCGTTTCGTAGATAAACTTGTAAAAGATGTTGTTTATCTGCTTGCGGATAAAGGCACGCAGGCCGAGAAATTTCCCATACACCCGGTGCAGTACCGTTTTGAGGAAATCGCGCTCGCGCGGATCCTCCGAATCGAACAGCTCCAGCAGATTCAGGATGAAGCTGTGGTCGATGTACCGCTTGGCGACATTCGGCTGGAAGTCGGGTGACTCGAGAAAGCGCAGAAACAGCTCGTACACGAACTGCAGATGGGGCCACGAAACCTCGAGCGTCGGTTCGTCCTCTTCCGGATCGAATTCGGCCCCGTTCGGGTTGGACGAAGGTGGCAGCGTACGGAACAGATTGATCGCAACCATATTGAACGCCTCCGGGTAAATCGCTTCGGTAATCACGTTGCTCTGGTTGTTCAGATGCTCGACAATTTCCTGCAGTGCGCAGCGCTTGATCTCCTTGTACTTTAGATCGTTTAGCGGTTCGGAGAAGTCAAACAGGACGCAACACTGTTGGAGCTTCTGGATGAAGAGCTCTTCCCGCTCGGATGGGTCCGCATCCTTCAGCGGTGGCAACGTTTCGATCTCGTAGTACTTCGGGATGATGTACCGGCTGGTTCCGCTGCTATTTGTCGTGGTGGTGCTGCCGCTCGGCCGCTTCTCCAGACTGCCGGCTCCCGGCGGCTGCTTCCCATTCTGTCCCGTTCCGTTCGTAATACTATTGTTGTTGTTGTTGTTGTTGTTGGTGGCGCTGGTGGTGCTGTTACTTAGTGACGAAGCCGTCGTAGTAGCCGCTGCCGCTGGGGTGATGTTAGAATTTAGGTTGTTATTATTAATTGTATTGCCAATCGTTGCATTGCTACTACCACCGTTTGGGACCGTGCTGTTGCTGCTGTTATTATTGATATTGTTGTTGTTGTTGTTGCTGCTGCTGCCACTCACTCCGTTGCCCCCATTATTTATGCCGGTTGTGCCACCGCCAGCCACACCAACCGCACCCGGTCGATCTGAGCCGGTTCCCGTCGTCGTTGACAGTCCCGTTCCAGTTGCTGCTGCTGCTGCTGCCGTGACAGCAACATTATTGCCGCTGGCCCCATTCTCATCGTTCAGTGTCATCTTCTTCGAAGCTTTTTCTCCCCCTTTTTACCCCGTTTTTTTCCACCTTTCCTCGCCCGGGTGTGGCTGTGGTTGTATTTATCAGCCTGTAGATGGTGCGATCTAGAGGAACGGCCGGCGACTACTATGATTGATGCTGCGGTATAGCAACGGGTTTCCACATAAAAACGGCTGTCGATGGAAAACGATTATGCGCCTACTACTACGACCACCACTACTAGTTGACTTATTTTGTTTGCCTTCGTGACCGTCATTTGTCCGTCGTCTTGTCCGGCATGCTGGGGCGGCTGACTTTGGAAGCACTTCTTCTGGATTTGGACACACACGCGCATACACGCACACACACACACTTTACATCGATCGATCGCACTATTGCACTTTGTGCCGGACAGCCTATACGCACCGAGAATTCGTATGACGTTAGATGAATACGGCCACCTTCCCAGCAAACAATCACACCGAACACATCAAATCGATTATTATAGCCACTATGTGTGATGCTCTCGCCAATACATTTGCACACACACGCGCGCACATACACTCCTCTTTCTACTTTCCTGGGCGTCTTTCCTCTGGCGACTAGTGCTTTTCTTCCCACGATCTGCCGTGATAGCGCTGCGCACACACACTCACTCACACAACTCGCACACGTACACCGGAGCTCTCTATGCTGGCTCTATGCCGCAGCCTTTTTTTCGCTTCTTCGATAATTTGAAATTCGTGCACACACGACGATATTCACACACGATTCGCCGCACTGCTGTCGGTCATTTGTTGCTGCTGGCACCACTTTCGTCGCTCAATTTGTTTTCCGCAACTGTCTGCGGTATTCTCTTGCTCTGTCTCTTTCTAGGCTGGGTGTGTGTTGGAAGACGTTCCGGAAAAAAATGCGAACCGGACACTCTACGAACGTGAAGTGCAATCCACTAACAAAAAAAAAACACACGCGCACACACACTGTACACACTCCAAGTGGCCTGTAATGCTGGAAATTTGGAAAACTACACCCGAGGAAGTGGTTCCGGAGTTTCTACACTTTATGGTCACGGTTTAAACTCTCGCTGGCGGTGTTGGTGCTCCCGTCCCAGTGGGCGGGTGGAAAATCGGGTTAAGCGAGTAGAAGTGGATCAAATAGATGCAGGATTTTGTTCTCTTTTCTAGGCTTCTTGCATTTACAAACGGGAGCACACACAATATCACGAAAAGAAAACACTCGTCAATGACAGCAACACCGTTTCGTTCCGTTCTTTTTGGCAGCTCGTGACGGTGCGGTAGGTGTGTTTAATAGGGCGGGTCGAGGCGTAGAACGAAAGGACAGTTGGATTGTTTTGAAAAATTAGTTAAATTTTGAGCCGAACGACTTCTTTGTTTGGAGCATTCATCAAATTATACTTCCTGGCCACGGGATTTGTCTGATTCGGGGCCTACATCACATGAGTCCTTCTAGGGAGATGGTAAAACATTGAATGGCAGCCAGGTCCTGGCTATCCGAAACTCTTGTAATAAAAAAACGGGATTGCCGAACAATCGAATGGCCTTTTTCGAATCATTCTGCTGACAAGACAAAGGAGCAGCTTATCACTGAAAGAGAATAGAATCTTCAGTTGTACGAGATATGAACTTAACTTCTAAAAAGCTTTAAAGTTCCCGGACCTTTTAAACAGCATTAACGCAGCACAGGACGCTACTTGGACTTTCATTTATCAATGTTTATTCATCTATAATATGTTCTTAAAACATTAAACAATCCCTCACTGTTTGGACTTCTTCCCGCCACCACCATCCTGCCGGTGCTTTTGCATATGTAAATTCAGTTCCCTGTTGCGAATGTAAGACGCCGGGCAGAGCTTACATTTGAACGGGCGTTCCCCCGTATGGGTAGCCATCTCGTGCCGCTTTCGGTCGGAAAAGTGAAGAAACGTTCGCGGACAGAACGTACACTCAAACGGTCGCTCGCCGGTATGCACGCGTTGATGAATTTTGAGCTTTTCCACCACAGCAAATTTCTTCGAGCAATGCTTACACTCGAACAGCAGCTCCGTGGAGTGAAGTGCTCGTCGGTGACGCTTCAGAAGTCCTTTGTTATTAAACGAAGCACCACACACATCACAGGCATGATCCTTCCGATCGCTGTGCGTTTTAAGGTGAGCTTTCAGCCTGGACCGTACGATGAATGATTTGCCACACTGTGTGCACGGGAAGCTGGCTGGTGATTCGTTGTGTTCGAGCTCCACGTGCATCTTAAGCTTTATCCATTTATCGAAAATTTTATCGCACTGTTTGCAGGGGTATTTGCGCGGGACAAACCGTTTCACTCGATGCCACATCAGTTTGGCAAGGGTAAGGAATGATTTACAGCAGGCAGGACACACGTTCGTGTCTTCCTTGCGTTCGTTGTTATTTTCCCGTCTCTGACCGTTGTGTTCCTCCTGTGCATGGGTCAGCAGTGCCTCTTCGTTGGTAAACGTTTCTGGACATTTGGGAAAGCAACAGTGGTACCACACGAGATGGCCAACTTTTTCCAGTCCCTTCTCTTCAACCGATCGGTGTAGCTGTAACGCTTCCAGCACACGTGGATCCGACTCAATTGCTTCGACCGGGACACTGGCGGATGCTTCGGAATCTTCCTCTCGTTCCTCATCCCGATCCGCATTTGTGTTTGCATCGACAATCAACCTCGAAAGATGGTTCGGTGCCGATTGCATGTGTCGTGCCAGACAAAACTTCTTCGAAAACAGCATCCCACAAAGCTTGCACATGTACAGTGTCTTCTCCTTCGTGCGCCGCGAAACATTGTGCATGAAAAGGCCTCGCTCAAAGTCGAAAACGGCGTAACAGAACTCGCACTGATGGCCAAAGATGCGGGCACTCGAGTCGAGCGGCAAATAGTGCTCCGTTTTGGCGTGTACCCGTAGTTCGGCGAGTGTATCGAAAAATTTGGCACAACCGCAACAGTATTCACCCTCGACGGTAAGTGTGGTATAGTTGTTGTACTCTAGACTGTCCTTTATGAACCGTGCAGCCGGCATCGGAATGCAGCGTATTATTTTTGGTCGATAAGTGACCTTTTCGGCTAACAGTTTCCCCAGCTCATCAACGATCGAGGGTTGATCGAGCTCAACAAACGGTTCCGCTGAATCGAGCATTTCAATTCCGGCCTGTTGGAACCTCTGGTTGACCTGCTCTCGATGCAGTTCGTTGTGTAGCTGATGGTGACGCAAGCTTTCGTGGTTCAGGAACGATTCGTCACAAATCGTGCAAAAGAACAGCTGTTTGGTGGTGAAGAAGCATAAATGCTTTACAAGCTCCGTTTCGTTAGGAAACCGGGACCAACACAGCCGGCAGAATGGGTGGCTAGTGGCGGCACCGGCTTCCATCGGATGACTTGTTTTTCTGTGCTCTTGCAGAAGCGTGGTCGAATAGCATGTGTACGAGCAGCCACAACAGCGTAATCCTCGTAGCCGAACATACTTGAACGTTTCGAACACATGTTGGGCAGTTATCTGCGTTTCTTGAACGTTTAGTTCCGATTCCGTTAGTGTGCTCGATAGCTCTACGTTTGACAGTATCTCTTCGAACAGGGCTTTGTAGCGGTGCATCACGCGTGGATCCGATGCGTTTTGTGTGTGACCTTGTGGCGATGCTTCATTCTCCAGATAATACTCTTCGCTGTCATCATCACCCTTCTGTCCACGTTCGGCAGTCACCACATTGTCTTCCGTATCATTTTCGATTGATGCCATCTCACCGGGTTCTGCGCAGCTCGCCATATGCTCGAACAGATGGTCACGCATATTGAAGAAATAGTTGCAACGCAAACAGACAAACATCTTATTAAGCTTAAACTCTTGGATGTGTTGCTCGAGCTGGTGATCGGTCGCAAACTTGTAGAAACAAATTGGGCAATAGTCGCCGTGATCGGTAATGTCAATGCAATGCACAGTTTCCGAATGTTGCAACAGTTCCTTGCGTGTTTGGGCCACGAAGCTACATCCACAACAACGTTCCCCCGTCACTTCAATCACGCGGTATGCATCATGCATCGCAATGCTCACGATCGTTGCTGTATCGGGCATCTTAAATACGCGTGTCACTTTGCCATACTCTTCGTTCCGTTCCTCAGACGGTTGAATAGCTGATATTTCGATCGCAATGTCCATATCGTTGTCATTTGTTGGCAGCGCTTGTTCCTCGTCATTTTCATACGCGTGTTCTTCGAGATATTCGATCATATATTCGTCGTCGGGATGTGCTTCCTGCTTCACGACGATATCCGCGTTTTCCAAGTGTTCCTCGTCGTAGTAATCGGTGTCCCTTGTATGGGATTCTTCTTTTGCATCGAGCAGATCGCCAATCTCATAATCGTCCTGCATGTCCTGCTCTTCTATACATTCTGAACCTCGAATTTCTTTCTGTATTGTGTAGGCTGACTGTATCTTTGTCCAACAAGCACTGCAAATACTTCTCTGAACGTGTTTTACCTGCAAATTATAAGCATAATGTACTGCTGATAAAGAATTCAAATGTAGCAGACTTACCTTAATGCCGGCCACCTGCTCGACGATAGCGGCAATTGTTAGCCCGCTTTCCACAATTGTGGAAAGCTCGAGCAAACCACTCTTTGGATGTTTGGAGCAAATGCAGCATCTAGCGTGGAGGCTTTCACCTTCACCGCGTTGTTCGGACGCGGGTGCATTATCTTCCTGTTCCACGTTGGAGATTTTTCTACGCTTAGACATTTGTCGCATAATGCATTGGCCGCTAGTTAAGATGTAGTGAGTAAAATAAAATTTTATTTTGGGAGAAAACGCGCAAGGAGAACTGCCCGATGCTACTGAAATTGTGTAAACAAACAAATAATCTGAAAATGTCATATTACCCAAGGTACTTACGTGCTTGCAGCCAAAAAAGGAAGCAACAACAACTCTTGCTGTTTGAATTTACTGGAAGCAATTAAATTAGAAAAAGAAAGCGATGAATGTAAATTTAATAAAACGATATTTAAAAGAAAAAGGTTGTAGGCGTTTGCATTGCATAAGAAGAGCTGCACTACAAATAACAAAATTGTGTCATCCAAGTGACTCACGATAGCACAACCCATTCTGTAAAACCCTTGGCACAGTTACAGCTGTCAACCACACAGTACGCCAGCTGCGGATGGTACACGGACAAGCTTTTCACCTTGTGCAGGGGCAGTAGCACCTTGAGCAGAAATTGCTTGTGTTCCTCCTTCAGCGGTAAGGCAAATCCGTTGATAATACTGCCGAGGATTTCGAGCAGTTCGGCAATCCCGTTGTGGTGTTCCGTTTCGTAGATAAACTTGTAAAAGATGTTGTTTATCTGCTTGCGGATAAAGGCACGCAGGCCGAGAAATTTCCCATACACCCGGTGCAGTACCGTTTTGAGGAAATCGCGCTCGCGCGGATCCTCCGAATCGAACAGCTCCAGCAGATTCAGGATGAAGCTGTGGTCGATGTACCGCTTGGCGACATTCGGCTGGAAGTCGGGTGACTCGAGAAAGCGCAGAAACAGCTCGTACACGAACTGCAGATGGGGCCACGAAACCTCGAGCGTCGGTTCGTCCTCTTCCGGATCGAATTCGGCCCCGTTCGGGTTGGACGAAGGTGGCAGCGTACGGAACAGATTGATCGCAACCATATTGAACGCCTCCGGGTAAATCGCTTCGGTAATCACGTTGCTCTGGTTGTTCAGATGCTCGACAATTTCCTGCAGTGCGCAGCGCTTGATCTCCTTGTACTTTAGATCGTTTAGCGGTTCCGAGAAGTCAAACAGGACGCAACACTGTTGGAGCTTCTGGATGAAGAGCTCTTCCCGCTCGGATGGGTCCGCATCCTTCAGCGGTGGCAACGTTTCGATCTCGTAGTACTTCGGGATGATGTACCGGCTGGTTCCGCTGCTATTTGTCGTGGTGGTGCTGCCGCTCGGCCGCTTCTCCAGACTGCCGGCTCCCGGCGGCTGCTTCCCATTCTGTCCCGTTCCGTTCGTAATACTATTGTTGTTGTTGTTGTTGTTGTTGTTGGTGGCGCTGGTGGTGCTGTTACTTAGTGACGAAGCCGTCGTAGTAGCCGCTGCCGCTGGGGTGATGTTAGAATTTAGGTTGTTATTATTAATTGTATTGCCAATCGTTGCATTGCTACTACCACCGTTTGGGACCGTGCTGTTGCTGCTGTTATTATTGATATTGTTGTTGTTGTTGTTGCTGCTGCTGCCGCTCACTCCGTTGCCCCCATTATTTATGCCGGTTGTGCCACCGCCAGCCACACCAACCGCACCCGGTCGATCTGAGCCGGTTCCCGTCGTCGTTGACAGTCCCGTTCCAGTTGCTGCTGCTGCTGCTGCCGTGACAGCAACATTATTGCCGCTGGCCCCATTCTCATCGTTCAGTGTCATCTTCTTCGAAGCTTTTTTGTTTTTCTGTGCTCTTGCAGAAGCGTGGTCGAATAGCATGTGTACGAGCAGCCACAACAGCGTAATCCTCGTAGCCGAACATACTTGAACGTTTCGAACACATGTTGGGCAGTTATCTGCGTTTCTTGAACGTTTAGTTCCGATTCCGTTAGTGTGCTCGATAGCTCTACGTTTGACAGTATCTCTTCGAACAGGGCTTTGTAGCGGTGCATCACGCGTGGATCCGATGCGTTTTGCGTGTGACCTTGTGGCGATGCTTCATTCTCCAGATAATACGCTTCACAGTCATCATCACCCTTCTGTCCACGTTCGGCAGTCACCACATTGTCTTCCGTATCATTTTCGATTGATGCCATCTCACCGGGTTCTGCGCAGCTCGCCATATGCTCGAACAGATGGTCACGCATATTGAAGAAATAGTTGCAACGCAAACAGACAAACATCTTATTAAGCTTAAACTCTTGGATGTGTTGCTCGAGCTGGTGATCGGTCGCAAACTTGTAGAAACAAATTGGGCAATAGTCGCCGTGATCGGTAATGTCAATGCAATGCACAGTTTCCGAATGTTGCAACAGTTCCTTGCGTGTTTGGGCCACGAAGCTACATCCACAACAACGTTCCCCCGTCACTTCAATCACGCGGTATGCATCATGCATCGCAATGCTCACGATCGTTGCTGTATCGGGCATCTTAAATACGCGCGTCACTTTGCCATACTCTTCGTTCCGTTCCTCAGACGGTTGAATAGCTGATATTTCGATCGCAATGTCCATTTCGTTGTCATTTGTTGGCAGCGCTTGTTCCTCGTCATTTTCATACGCGTGTTCTTCGAGATATTCGATCATATATTCGTCGTCGGGATGTGCTTCCTGCTTCACGACGATATCCGCGTTTTCCAAGTGTTCCTCGTCGTAGTAATCGGTGTCCCTTGTATGGGATTCTTCTTTTGCATCGAGCAGATCGCCAATCTCATAATCGTCCTGCATGTCCTGCTCTTCTATACATTCTGAACCTCGAATTTCTTTCTGTATTGTGTAGGCTGACTGTATCTTTGTCCAACAAGCACTGCAAATACTTCTCTGAACGTGTTTTATCTGCAAATTATAAGCATAATGTACTGCTGATAAAGAATTCAAATGTAGCAGACTTACCTTAATGCCGGCCACCTGCTCGACGATAGCGGCAATTGTTAGCCCGCTTTCCACAATTGTGGAAAGCTCGAGCAAACCACTCTTTGGATGTTTGGAGCAAATGCAGCATCTAGCGTGGAGGCTTTCACCTTCACCGCGTTGTTCGGACGCGGGTGCATTATCTTCCTGTTCCACGTTGGAGATTTTTCTACGCTTAGACATTTGTCGCATAATGCATTGGCCGCTAGTTAAGATGTAGTGAGTAAAATAGAATTTTATTTTGGGAGAAAACGCGCAAGGAGAACTTCCCGATGCTACTGAAATTGTGTAAACAAACAAATAATCTGAAAATGTCATATTACCCAAGGTACTTACGTGCTTGCAGCAAAAAAAGGAAGCAACAACAACTCTTGCTGTTTGAATTTACTGGAAGCAATTAAATTAGAAAAAGAAAGCGATGAATGAAAATTTAATAAAACGATATTTAAAAGAAAAAGGTTGTAGTTGTTTGCATTGCATTTGAAGAACTGCACTACAAATAACAAAATTATGTCATCCAAGTGACTCACGATAGCACAACCCATTCTGTAAAACCCTTGGCACAGTTACAGCTGAAATTTTATTTTGGGAGAAAACGCGCAAGGAGAACTGCCCGATGCTACTGAAATTGTGTAAACAAACAAATAATCTGAAAATGTCATATTACCCAAGGTACTTACGTGCTTGCAGCCAAAAAAGGAAGCAACAACAACTCTTGCTGTTTGAATTTACTGGAAGCAATTAAATTAGAAAAAGAAAGCGATGAATGTAAATTTAATAAAACGATATTTAAAAGAAAAAGGTTGTAGGCGTTTGCATTGCATAAGAAGAGCTGCACTACAAATAACAAAATTGTGTCATCCAAGTGACTCACGATAGCACAACCCATTCTGTAAAACCCTTGGCACAGTTACAGCTGTCAACCGCTTTCCATCACATCGTCCATCTTGAAGTGAAAGCATTGCGCTTAATTTTGAACCCAACGTACGCTCTCCATCCGCGGCAGGTAAAGAATTTTCTCAACTCTTGTTTCTCGCTAATTTTAGCTAACTGTTTCCCGTTTCTCTTCATGCTGTTTTCTACGCACGAAGGATACAACTAGAATGGCACAATTCAAACATCTTAACGATTTGAACAGCATCTTTTCGATGGATGGAGAAAATGCAAAAGCACCCGTGTCGCGATGGCAGCGCAAATTAAACCTTTCGGCCGCATCCACAAGCTTTAACAGCAGCGCGCTGGCAAATACATCCGCCCGGCAAACGCTGTCCGTATCCATGACGGGCAATGCAAACAACACGCTCCAGCTATCGGTGACGGGCAATTCGTTAAAAACACCGCGAAAGAACGGCGTCAAAACGGCGGCGGCGTCATCAACGAAGAAATCATCCCAAACACCAAGCAAGGGCAACGCTACTGCCAACGCTGGTAGCAACGGGCAACCGGGTGGTGGTGGTGATCGCTTCATACCGAGCCGGACTACGACGGATTTTGATCTTGGACATTATATCGTTAAGCAGGGGGGCACCACCGGTAGCGAGGAAGATGCAGAGAATGAAGAAGGCGGAACGTCGGGTGCTGCCACAAACGCACCATCAAGTCCGAAGCAGACCGAACGGATTAAAAGTCTGTCGGAGGCGATGAGTGGTTGCGATATTAGCAAGCAGCGATTACTTTCCTTCCGGACGAAGGCGCCAGCCCCACCGGAAGGCCATGTGAATCCGCTGAAAGCAATCTACTCGGTGAAAACGCCCATGTCTGCCAAGAGCGGAAGTCGCTACATTCCTAACGCACCGGAACGCATCCTGGATGCGCCGGAAATAATGAACGATTACTACCTCAACCTGATGGACTGGAGCATGGACAATGTGATTGCGGTGGCGCTAGGGCCATCGGTGTACCTGTGGAATGCGGCCACCGGTACGATCGAGATGTTGTTCGAAAACGAAGGCAACGATCACACTTGTTCGTTAAGCTGGATCCACGAAGGACACATACTGGCGGTGGGTACGAGCGCTGGCACAGTGGAGCTGTGGGACTGTGAAAACATGAAGCGTCTCCGGGTGATGAACGGACACTCGGCACGCGTTGGCGTGTTGGCGTGGAATTCATACGTGCTGTGTTCCGGAAGTCGGGACGGTACGATCATAAATCATGATGTGAGGACACGGCAGCACAATATCGGTGTGTTGCAGGGACACACGCAAGAGGTTTGTGGATTAAAATGGTCTCCGGATGGCAAATATCTGGCCAGTGGTGGAAACGATAATCTGGTCCATGTGTGGTCTGCGGCGAACGGATCACCACATGCCAACGGAGAACCATTGTACGTATTTAACCAGCATCAGGCCGCAATCCGTGCTCTTGCCTGGTGCCCATGGCAACCGAATGTACTGGCGAGTGGTGGTGGTACGGCTGATCGTACTATCAAGTTCTGGAACGTAGCTAACGGACATCTGATGAACTCGGTCGACACCAAATCGCAGGTGTGTGGGTTACTGTTTTCAAAGACCTACAAAGAACTCATCTCGGCGCACGGTTACGTGAACAATCAGCTAACGATCTGGAAGTATCCGTCGATGACGAAACAGGTCGATCTGATGGGGCATACGGGACGGGTGTTGCAGATCGCGCTGTCCCCGGATGGTAGTACGGTGATGAGTGCCGGAGCGGATGAAACGCTACGTCTGTGGAATTGTTTCACACCGGATCCGTTGCTAGCGAAAAAGGAAAAGTCGGGCGTTCGGGAAAAGCCCAGCCTACTGAAACAAAGCATGCGATAGAGAGCGGGAGAAAGAATTTCCCAATTCCTGGTGAATGGAACCAAATGCCAATGGTTTCGCGCACGTGTGCCGTATTTTGGATTACGAAAGGACTGAAAATTGCGTGTATTAATACGTAATGGTAGTAGTAGATTATGTTCCCGTATGCTTTTAATGTGTATTTTTTTTATTTTGACGATTGTACTCAATTGTAGAATGTGTTTTTTTTAAAGCAAAGGTTCGTTAATAAACTTGTGATTATTTCAATAATTGACAATTGCTATTATTCAGCAAAGAATAGTTATCACGTTGATAGCGATCACTTTTAATGTGCAAAAACGAAATTAACAATCAGATTCGCCAGAAGAATTCGCTGATCGAGAGCCTGGTCTACCATGGGAAATATGGCTCATCATATTTTTGATGCTCTTTATTGTTTTTTTTCTCAGGATTGTCGTGACGTCCGAGGCATCTTTAGCGCCATGTAGAAGACCTAAAGGGACTTTACGGGCTGGGTCGTCCGGTGCCATTCTCATGACGTAACCAGTCTGTCGAACCTAAATCGCAGCATGATGATGAGGTCACTCTACAGCTCGTAGAGTCGTCGGCTCGTTAGTGTAGGTCCTTCCCTGAGAAATCTTGTAAGGAGTCATGGCTCGGATGCATCCAACACAGGTTGAATAATTGATAAAACGGGTAAGTAATCATGTAAGCTATCGGTGTATGAGACTTCACTAATATATTTTCATATCACTAACTTAAAAACATAAATATAGTGAGAAACATATATATACAACCACACACTCAATGCACCTTTTCGAGATGCAATCGCATTTCTCGCTTGCGTAGAAATCCTGCCTTACACACCGGACACGCGTGCGGCTTCTCACCCGTATGTGCCGACCGTTCGTGCCGTAACCGGTCCGAACCGTGAGCGAACCGCTTGCTGCACCCCTCATGCCGGCAGGCAAATGGCTTTTCTCCCGTATGCGAACGCTGGTGTATATCGAGCGATTCCTTCGTGCGGAACATTTTCCCACAATGGCTACACTCGTACGCCTTCAGCTCCATATGCACGTTCCGGTAGTGTCGCTGCATTAGCTGCTCATTGCGAAACAGTGCTTCACAGCCAGCGACCGAGCAGGGATAGTTTTGGAACGGTTCATGCACCTGCCGATGTTTGTTCAGTGTGGAGCGTGTAACAAACTGTTTGCCACACACTTCACAAGCAAATTGTAGCTTAAGGCTAAGGTGTTCTCGCAGCTGGTGTTCGCGGAGCCCGGATGCTTTCATGAAAATCTGACCACACTGTCGGCAGGTTTGTTTTGGCAGCGTCAGCTTGTACGTGCGATGTTTCGAAACCTTTTCCTCACTGTCGAACGATCGCCGACAGACGGGACAGATGAGGGTTTCGCTAATGTTCGTTCCATGCGCGCTAAGTTTGTGCTCGTTTTCCTTTCTTCTTCCGCTGTGTACTTTACCGGCATGATCGAGCAGCTCCTGCTCGCAGGTGTACTCTTCTTTGCAGCGTGTAAAGCAACAGCAGAAGTAATCCATCTTGCTGACGGGAACTTGCAGCTCCGACGCAGTTTCACCCTGTTTTACGTTGCGCGTTGTACTCTCGTCCACGCTTTCCGCCGCCAACCCTTTGCATTGGTTTTTATTTGCAGTTTGGAAATGTTTTATCAACTGCAGTTTCCGTTCGAAAAGCAACTGGCACAGTTTGCATTGGTAAATTTGCTTCAGATTCAGTCGGCCTTCCTCGTGCAATAGCTGCTCCTGGCGGGATGCAAAGGTTCGTCTGCAAATAATGCATCTCAGCTCATCATCCGTGCCTGTGCCTAGCATGTCCGCCATATCGATGTGGTACTCGGTGGCGTGCGGTTCAAGATTCGTTAGATGAACGCCACAGGCGCAGCACCGTTCGCCTGACACGCAATACAGCCGGTACTGAGGGTAGTCGCGCGTTTCCTTAATAAACTCTTCATCCGGAAGCGTTGTGAGGGGCAAGTTTGAATCGTGACTCTTTGCTGGTGCTTTCCTTTGCTGTACATTTTCTTCCGGCCGGTGTAGCTGATGACTTTCTTTTAAATGGCGCATCAGATGAGTTTGAAAATTGAACGCTTCCTGGCAAACGGTACACAGAAACACATCGCTGTACAGATAGTACTGCTGGTGCTTTTCGAGCGCTTCTGCGGTGGAAAACTTTCCATAGCACGTTGGACACGTGTAGCTACTGTCCGGGTAGTACTTTTGAGAATGTTTTTCCTTCGCGTGTTCCATTAGCGCATCGCGGCAGGTTGCAATATGCTCACAGCCACAGCAACGTTCACCGCGGATTTCTAAGTATTCAAAATGTTCAAACTCCAGGCGAATGCCGATCAGGTCGGGTGATGGCATCACGAACGGGTGCTTATCTTGCTCCGGAATATCATCCCGAAGCGAATCCATTTCATCATCTGATGGTAGCTGAAGGACTAGCTGCTTTGTGTGCTCATCTGACTGCGAGGTTTCGTCCTCCGTGTGAGCCGTTTTGGGTATGGAAATTGCTTCTATTTCCTCTTTAAATTCTTCCAAATACTCACACCGGTAGTCATGCTCTGTGATACTTTCGATCTGCAGCGACCTGTAGACAAGGTTTGTGGATATAGTAAGCCCTATTTGTTACTTAAAATTGGAATGAAAGCAATTGCATTGACGTACTGCAAAATCGTCGGTACCATTCGTTCGCTGGTGCGGATTTGTTGCCTCAGATCGGCAGCTTTCACGATCGCTTGCAGACAAATGATACAGATGAATTTCGAACGGCCATCATCGGGATTGATCTGAAAGCAGGCAGGAACATAAAAACAGGATCAGTATTTGGCGCACAATTTATAATTAAGTATGAAATGGCAGAACTACCGTAATATCAGCAAACTCTCCTATCAACTCAGCGATAGTTTTGGCAGTGTCCTGCGCCATGGTTTCATCCAGCAGCGAGAAAATACATAATGCTTTCTGGGACCGAACAAATGTGCTGCACACACGACACTGCGATACATTATTCGCTGGAGGATGATGCGATTCAACTTTTACTGAAGACATATCACATTAAGAACCGTTTTCCGAATAAATAAACACAACAAACACGAAAAGTACACACAAGCGCACAATTCAACATGTATCATCAGTACGGTTGTTAGAGATTGTTTACGAAGCGAATGGGGAAATGGCACACCAGCGTTACAGTGATCTTGATCAATCCCGCGCTACTTCGCCACTGACATTTGCTGATATTGGTCCTCGTTCTTACAACACGTGCAAAGCGTGTGCAGGGATTTTGTGCTTGTTTGATTGAAAATACGTTATTACCGCAAATATGGCAGTAAAAAGCAAGTCTAAGCAACCGGCAAAAGTGGTGCTGCCGCTCCTGAAGAAAGCTGCGTTAAAGAAGAATAGCGCATATGTCGAAGATGAGGACGATATGCTGGATAGCGAGTTGGAAGATGACGACGACATGATGGAGCTGGAGGACGACGAATCCATTGCGCCGGATGATGACGATTCCGACTACGAGGAGCCGGAAGAAGAGATGCATCCAAAACTGGCCAAACAGTCGCTGGTAAAAGCTCCAACTAGGGAGCCGAAGAAGGGCATGGCGAAGGCACCACCCGGAAAGCCAGCGAATGGAGT
Source organism: Anopheles maculatus (assembly GCA_002091835.1). NCBI lineage: Eukaryota > Metazoa > Arthropoda > Insecta > Diptera > Culicidae > Anopheles > Anopheles maculatus. The sequence continues at coordinate 303,684 of KZ061857.1, forward strand.
GAAGAAAACGCAAGAGCTTAATTTGAAACCGAAGGGGTCACTCGCGGAACGGCTAGAACGTACCATTGTCGTGAAGCATCTGAAAGCTAGCCATACCGATGAAGATATAGCTAAATTCTTTGCTAGCGTAGGCAAATGTACGCTAGCGAAGCGTGTGCTAAGCAAGGGATTGGCGTTGGTCCTGCTGGACAATACTAAGCAAGTAGAGAAAGCATTAGCTCTTAATGGAAAAACACTGAACGAACACGCACTATTAGTTGAACGTTCAAAGTTTTTCGGTAAGGATGAGCAGCTGAAGGAGAAGAAAAAGCTTCGAAAGAAGAAGCAGAAGCTAGCGCACCGTCAGCAAACAAAGCAGGAAGCAGCAGGTACTGAGAAACCGGTAACCGTTACAAAGCAGAAGGAAACTGGTGCAGGACAAAAAAACAAAAACGAAACAGGCAAGAAGAAGCAGCAGGGCGGACAACAGAAGAAAGTAGTGAAACCTACTGCTCAAAAGAAGACCCCACCCAAGAAGAAGCAGCAGGGCGGACAACAGCAGAAAGTAGTAAAACCTACTGCTCAAAAGGGGAGCCCAGCCAAGAAGAAGCAGCCCGGCGGACAACAGAAGAAAGTAGTGAAACCTACTGCTCAAAAGAAGAACCCAGCTAAAAAGCCATCGGGCAATGTGCAAGGTAGAGGCAACAAAAATGCTGTCAAAAAAGCAAAATAAGTCGATTGTTGGTTTAGCCGATAATAGACGAAATCAATAAATTACGTGTATTTTGTTTTAAACTTCAAACGATTCTTTCTTGTCCCTGTGGCTGTGCACAAAGCGCGAGTCGTAAGTATCGTCGTTCCCTGCTGCGTGTGTCACGCTTTATATGTACAATGCGCGCAGCGTGCAATTTATAATATATGTATATATGTCACGTTTGTTAACTATACTATGATAACTATCACACCCTTTTCCATGTAAATTATTATTATCCCAGTAGTATGGCATTGAGCGAAGCCTTGCTACACCTGCAGAAACAGCCGTGGGAAGCCCATGTTTGGAACCATATTCATGTCCGGCTGGTAAACGCGGGGCCGATCGATGAACACGCGCCCTCGCAGCACCGCCAGGCTGTTCTCCGTTACGTGCGGACATTCGCGCACCATTAGCGACTCCAGCTCCTTGCAGCAAATAGAAATCGCCCTGCAAAAAAACGATAGCAAAATTGAATGATGTAGTGTTAATAGCCCGTGATCACCACCTGCGTACAAAAGCTGCCTAGCAAACTTACAGCACTCCACGATCAGTTATCAAGTAGCAACCGACCAGATTAAGGTTTTTGATGAATTTTGAATGCTTTGCAATGGCCAGCAGCAAATTATCCGTCACTGCGGGCACGTTCGACAGCGACAATGTTTTTAGCATGCGACAATTTAGCAGAAACACCGTAATGCACCGTTCGTTCAGTGCAGCACAGTGTGAAATGTCCAGTTCCTGGATTTTGGTGTGATGCAGCGTTAGTGCCTCCATCGCCCCAATCGTCAACCAGTGACAACGGGACAGCTTGAGGGTGGTAAGCTGCTTACAACCGATAATGATGGGTTGCATCGAACGGGGCGTTATGTTCAGGCAATCGCTTAGATTGATTCTTGTCAGCTTTGGATTGTGTTTGAGCAATGGACAGAGCACACTGTCCTGCAGCCAGTTACAGCGCGCCAGATTGATGACGCGCACATTACGACAGTTCTCGGCCAGTACTGTGAACGCCAGCTCAAGATGGGGCGAATTGTTCCCGGACAGATTAATCTCCCGCAGGCGGTGGAAACCATTGTCGACGAATGTTTTGGCCAACCGCGAACAGCACCGTAAGCTAAACAGATCCTTCAGCGACAGTAGCGGAAACAGCTTCACGTACAGCACATCCTCCCAGACGATATCGAACAGACTCAACCCATCGCTATCGTTGTGGTGGTCGCTGTCCGCCATTGAACATCAGACGGGACAGATAGGCAGCGCTAGGCAGGAATTTGGTGGATGGTTGCTACTTTTGCTAGTATGCTTATTTTCTTCCACTATCAGCAGCATTTATAATATGCGTTCTACTATCGCTCGCAGCGCACTTAATTTGTGATCTTTTTTTTTGCACGTAGTGTTTTGATTTTGTTTAGCGCAGCCATACAAAAAAGGCTGTCATTTGACGTTTAGAAACAAATGGAGGGGACTGTAATTATCTTGGCCGTGAAGGTTTATTTCACAAATTTTGTGCTTAGGGCTGCATGAGATGTAATGGAATATTACAGTAACATAGATAATAACGTAAAAACTATTTTGAATTATCGACATTTTAATTAAAAATCGTTTTACGATAATTATTTATTTGGTGCGTAATACCCGCCCGGATAATCGGGATCACCAGCTACACCCGACGTTTGACAGCTGACAATCGGAGCGAGGTAATTTCTTGCTGTTCTTCCTCTTTTCTCGGTCATATGACGTCCAGATCTTGTGACTGAAATTTTGTGTATTTGTTGCTGCTGAAAATTTTGTGGACCAATCGCGCAAAAGTGAGTTAAACGGATCGATTAGTAAGTGCGCCGGACCGTCCCATACTGACCAACGTTCCGTTTCCGCAGGAAGGCAAAGATGAGATACACGCTCGGTTACATCTTCTCGACGTCGTTCGTGTCGGTAGCGACCGTATTGATACTTTACCATGTCCTCACGGGCAAGGGCGAACGAGTCAGCGTTGGGTGGTTCCTGGAGGAAACCTCCCCGTACATGTGGGCCACCCTTGGAATCGGGTTCGCCGTGGCACTGTCCGTCGTCGGTGCGGCCATGGGTATCCACACGACCGGTGTGAGCATTGTCGGTGGTGGTGTAAAGGCACCGCGCATCAAAACGAAGAACTTGATCTCGGTTATCTTCTGCGAGGCGGTCGCTATCTACGGTCTGATCACAGCCATCGTGCTCTCCGGTATGCTGGACAGTTTCAAGTGGTCCGTGGTGGCGGGCAATGAGAACATCCGCAACAACAACTGGATGTCCGGTTATGTAATGTTCGGTGCTGGACTGGCCGTCGGTTTGGTCAATCTGTTCTGCGGTATCGCTGTCGGAATCGTTGGATCTGGTGCGGCCTTGGCCGATGCCGCCAACTCGGCACTGTTTGTGAAGATTCTGATTGTGGAAATCTTCGGTTCTGCCATCGGTCTGTTCGGTCTGATCGTCGGTATTTACATGACCTCAAAGGTGAAGATGGGTGACAAGGAGTAAACTAACACCAGCAGTAGGGGGGGAAAGACAAATCAACACCGTATGCCAATCACCAGAAAAGCACAATTACCTGCCATTTCCCCCCGAAAAACGATTATATGATGTCCTAAAGAAGTGGTACGTAGGAAAGGCGATTACGTTTTTTATTTTGAAAGGTCACACATTCACGTTGATTTCCTCTATTTCAGAATTCCAAAAGTATTCTACAATTCAGCCACCCAATATCGGCCACAGCTATAAAGCAAACGAAGCAAGAGGACCTATCATGGATGATTGTGTTTAAGATTATTGTTATTTAATTTGCTAGAACCGATCCTCGGCATCGAGGATAGTACTGTTTGTTTGGCCATTCCAAGTATGTAAAGTATGCGCGCACATGTTTTAAGATCAAAGCCTCTTCCTTGTCCGGCCGAACCCGAACATCCCACGGATGGACCTGTCCCAGCAATTCCATCAATTCCGTCACAGCCCGTGCTCCATACTGTCCATCCGGGAAAATGGGGCGGATGGTCAACGTCTGCAGAATGTGTGTTGTATTTCCGGTCGCTATGTATATTGATAAACGCCTGCTGCGATGGTATACTTTATTTTGTTTCGTTATGCATTATTTTATTTTTCCCCAACCATTCTTCTGTCCGATAGGATTGTGTATAGACAAAAAAAAAGCATGGAAATGTACTTGATGTGTATGTAACTTTACTCACCCCAATTACTTCCCCCTAGCTTAATTGTGAGATTCGATCAAAGAATGGGCAATGTATCGAACGCAATGAGGTATATAATAAACTTCTCTCCCAAAACCAATCAGCGATCGGGTTTCCTTTCTTTCTTACTTGGCCTAATGACCTCTTAGGTCATGCCTGCCATTTTTGGCTTACTTTTGACTTACACTCGCAAATAGAGCTTGCCAGGGGGATGGTCTAGTAACGGTGACTATCATCTGTCACGATAGGATCGGAACAAAATCCCATCTGGATCGCTACCGGGAACGTAGGATAGATTGACTATTCAGCTTAGTGGCACATGAAAGTAGACTGTGAAACAATCTAGCAAGAAGATGATTCAAAAGCTCTTTAAGAAGCTGAACGCTACTCGTAAGCAGCGCATGTGCTTTTTAAGAGGAACATGAAAGCGTTTCCTTGAAAGAAACAAAATGATTACTTTTTTGTGTGAAAATCAATTGTGTTCGTTATCTAGATTAATTACCTCCGGCATTATAATCCATTCTATGAATCCTCCCCTTTTCACGTCTTTGATTTCCTTATCGCAGATTTTAGGTCGTCTACTGATTTTAGAATCGTCGTCAAAGTTTCGATCTCCTAAAATCCCATAGTTCGGAGGATTCGTGTCTGGCCGGGTATATCAATGATAAGGCTTTGTAATCTTTATTACGACTTCTCGTATTGATCACTTCAAATAGGATAAAAAACGAGGGCAAATGCAGAGCCACTGCCACAGCAATTTCCAACGGCGCACTTCCAAGCACTTCATTTCACTGTTTATTATTATTCCAAACATACTGTCAAAAAGGCCTTTTACCCACACACACAAGCACACACAGCCAAAGCTCTTCAGAAGATCTCGCCAGCAAGCTGTCAATCCGAGGCATTCTCGTTCCGAACGTCAAAGTGTGCGGATGTGAAAAGAAGTTAGCTGCGATTTCAGTGCAACTGTGAAGACATTACCGAATTGAACATTAACTCAAACTATTGGAACTATTTCAAGAGAAAGCGAAGCTATTGCTAATTGAAACAAAATTGTTTGCTGTGAAGCCGTGTAAACATTGCAAGACGTATCGTACAATTTCGTTCACATCTGTGACACATAAAGCAGTTTTTTTATCGCTGTGTGTAATTGTGTGCGTTACGTTGAAAGTGTGCGTGTATCTATAATTGAAGTGAAAGAAGAGCTTTATTATTGTTTTGCACCTTTAATTGTTCATCCGGCACCTTCTCGCGCGAAAAATTATCGTTTCCTCCTTCGTTCTACATTCTTCCATCGCCGTAAAAGTGAAACATCTTCGACCTCAAAGCACGCGTTCTGAGTTGAGTTACATCACACCGTGTATTTCGCGGTACGGCGGCGTGCGTTTTCGCCTTTGGACGAGTGCCTGGAAAAGGGGGCTAAGAAAGGGGAAGACCCTTAGGGGGACCAGCGGCGACTTGGGACGTCTTTATCAGCATTAATCAGCCAAGTGAAAGCATCAACCAAGTGAAATACAAACACACACAGCCAAAGCTCTTCAGAAGATCTCGCCAGCAAGCTGTCAATCCGAGGCATTCTCGTTCCGAACGTCAAAGTGTGCGGATGTGAAAAGAAGTTAGCTGCGATTTCAGTGCAACTGTGAAGACATTACCGAATTGAACATTAACTCAAACTATTGGAACTATTTCAAGAGAAAGTGAAGCTATTGCTAATTGAAACAAAATTGTTTGCTGTGAAGCCGTGTAAACATTGCAAGACGTATCGTACAATTTCGTTCACATCTGTGACACATAAAGCAGTTTTTT
>KZ061858.1:0-18585 GCA_002091835.1 Anopheles maculatus
TGCGAATTCTACAATTTAGTGATTTCTTTGTCTTGCTTGTGTGCAAAAGTGTTTCAAACTGTCGAAGTGCTGATGAGGAATAGAAACAGATTTTTCATTCCACCATATGTTCGAGTGGGTGTGGAAAGGTTTTGTGTATTATTTTCCCCAAAATGCTGTTCCTTTTATGATGTCTATAGTACTTCAAATGCTCCTCTTTTTTGTGCTACGTAACATGCTACAATATTAATATCCTAAATCATTTAAACGTATCCACAGGTATTAAAGCAAAGTGTCTAGTGGCAGTGATAACGCATTAAAAAACGCGACAAACATGCAGTCGCTAAAGTGTACCGTGTCGGTGAAACGATTTAACCGAAAAAGAGGTTAAACCAAACGGTTGGATCTGCGACAGTGTCTCAAACAAAGGAGCGCCAGCTGGTATAGTTTCGCTTGCTGCGCTCGGTACGATGGTGTTGGTCATGCATTGGTTCGCTGCTGGTGGTGAATGTGCTGCTGCTGCTGCTTCGAATCATGGTGAAGTGAGTGAACCTCGCGATGACTGACGAGCGTGTTTACTGATGTACGAGTAAGCGCTAACTGTTCGATTCACTGTTCACGCCAGCCTGTTAATCTGCAGCTCCGGTGCGTCCGGTTCGGCACAATCGATTAGTGAAGCAGTGTGCGCGCTCGTGCTTGTGTGTATGGCAAATCACCAAACGATGGTGCCGTCGAAGGTGCAGTGTTTACCCAACCCATATGGTTTCCCCATCGAAGCATGCAGCAATACGCGCTAGGCGGTAGTGTAAAAGTGCACAGTCTGTGTGAAAAGTTAGCGCCAGCACAGGAGGTAGTGATTTGTTTGTGGTACAACGAATTTTCAACATCTTCGGTAGTAGCAAATGGTGTGTAAATGAGCGGAAGACAACAACGATAGTGTGTGTAGTAAAGCGAATTGTCACGATGTTCGGTGCGATGCGATGGTACGTTTAGATGATGAAACAGAGCAGCGTGATTTTGTGAGGAAAAAATGGAGACCATATCAAAACTATATCCTCCGTAACGTGACAAACAGTGGTGAACAATAGTTGAGGTAAGGGTTGAGTTTTGGACCAATTTCGGAGACGTTAAACATTTGAGGGAGTCCGTATGTTAGACTTAATTTTGTTTTGTTATGTATTTTATTAGGAATTCAAGAACGAAACTAAACAGGCTTCTTAAAACCTTTCCTTTAAATGACAATAATGAGATTTATTAGTGAGATTCGAGATAATCTCATTCTATCGTCGCTTCATTTTCTTCACATGCACACTCACCATTCAGTCGACATTAGCGGAGTGCCGTGGTGAGTGCCCTAATCTCATCCCCTTCCCGCGATGAAACATTTCACTGAGAGTAATTTGCTACTCAGCATCGTGGTTGAGTGCCTTCACGGCGCGTAATTCTAGTGTGCTCTTTCACGCGCTCACACATTTTTCACAGTTCATCGGAGCATGCGCCGATAATGAAAATTGACTTTCCATTTGCTCTGTGCCACTCCAGCTGTATCGGGTGAAGGTGGGCGATGAAGAAGGCAGGAAGGAGAGACCGAGAGAGGGGCGCACAAATTGACAATGCGTCAAGCAGTGTGGGAAAGTTGGAACAGGGGCTTTGGATGGTGCGTTTTCGAGGGATATTTTCTTCCTCTTCTTCCTGCCCGTGGACGGTTCTCACGAATAAATTTGTTTTGAGACAGTGTGCGTGCGTGTGTGTGTGTGTGTGTGGGAGAAAGCATCTCAGCCGTTTAACGTTGACCATCAACGAAGGAGGGATTTGTCATTGAAGGGCAAAATTGGACGGGTGTCTGTGCCAGTAACCCACGCACATTCTTACACTAGCGGGCACAGGAAATGTGGTGGCTTGGTGTGTGTGTGTTTGTGTATAAGCGTACAACCGTTACGTACGTACGGCTCGAAGATAAGCTCGTGACGTAGGGCACATTACGATACGATACCCAAGAATCAATGATGGTTGCATGCGAGCAACAAAAACAAAAAAGGAAAATATTTTTAGTGTGCGATCCTGGAAAATGGAAATTGATCCCTGCAGCACAACACAACAAACGTTGACGGCTTGCTTGAATATTGTTCGTAAACTGATGGAATGTTAAGATTAGTTTTGGAAGGTTTAGGAAGCATTTTTTTGGTTTTTATTTACAACACAATGATTTATGTAAAAAAATGGGTAGAAAAACATTTTAAATGTTTAAATTTTCAAAATAAATTAAAACGACCCCATATGGTGGAGACGCCTGGTCCTTCATGCAAAAAAATGGAGACGCATGGTGTTTTGTAATAAAAGAGCTGTAAGAAATTTGTTTTAAACCCCCTTTTTGTTACGAACTACGAAAAACGAAACTAACAATACTTTCTTTGTTCACCAGGCTTCACCAATAAAAATCTCGCACTCACACTTCTGAGCCAAAAAAAAAAGCTCACCCCATTCATGATGCAAACGATCGGGCAACGTCAACCCTACAACACATCGTTGCTAGCCATGCATCATACAGCGTAAGAGGGGCGGCCAAGGGGTGGGTGGTGCGTTTTGGCAGCACGCCGCAGCCTCCATCGTGCAATCGGCTGGCGGGCTGCGCAGTAGCAGCATCGGCACCATCATCATCATCATCGTCGTCGTCGAAGGCAGCATCAGCAACAACAACAGCGGCAGCTACCAGCAATCCACCAAAATCAGTGACGTTGCGCTGAGAAGATGTTCACCCAAACCAACCGCGACATTCGATTCTCCAGTGTAGCCAACGGTGACGATAACGACGACGATGGTTCTAGGCGTCGTGGCCAACCAGTGTGCCCAGTGCAACCCGACCGAGCACGGTGTGCCGGAAGCGTGTGCCGCGTACAAGTGATCGTGATCCGCTGCCGGTGCATCCACGGTGAACTCGATGCGTGTGGTGGGCTGCAAGTGACGAACCGGTATCCAGCCGCTACGCACGGTATGGGTCCCGCTATTGACGAACCGTCGTTTGCCGATTTGTTTCGCAAGAAGAAAAAGTGTCGACCAGTGCAGTGGTGTGCGTGGTAGTGTGCGGCGCTAATGAATGTTACAACGTGCGTGCAAACAATTGGCAGTGAACATGAAACGTGTAGCGAAGCTGTCGGTGTTACTGTGCCAGTTAAACTTTGCCTAAGTGCTAACATCATATTGCATATCTCTGCGCGTTCGGCGTGATAGTTTGCAGCGCAAGAAAAAAAAAACGAATAAATAAACTAGATTCCAATATCTATTAGCAAAACACTACCAAACGTGCTGGGAAGCAGAATATTGTGATAAATTGTTGACCACAGAAGCAGTTGGCAAAAAGAGAAGTAATCAAAGTTTGTTATATGGTGGCGCGAATATGTGACGGAACCGATAAACAAGGTGTGAACAAGGTGTTTACGGAAGTACGCATTCGCTCGCTTACTGCAAACCCGATAGCTGGTGGCAGTGACGAGCGCGAGCTAAAAGCAAACGAGCAAACATTTCACAGTTCACGGCATCCGGGTGGTGAATTACTATCAAGCGACAGCAAAATGGACGACATGCCCGATCTGTCGCACCTGACGCAGGAGGAACGGGCCATCATCGAGGGTGTGATGATGCGCCAGAAGCAGGAAGAGGAACGGGAGAACGAGATAATGCGGTAAGTACGGCGGAAACCGTTGGATTATATGTTTTAGAGCACGCAAACAACGCCGGAGTTGATTATGCAAACGAATCGTAAGCACTGCAGTTAATTTAAAATGCTCGGAAGCGGTTGGTTTAATTATTAGCAAGTAATTACTACCATGCGCTGTGTTGCTGCACTAACTGGATGCGGTTAGCCGAGCGTTCGATTGTGTAATTGATAAACAATCGATGGCCGGATGGTGGAAAGCCGTGAGAAAAGCAATGCAAAATTAAAATTCCCTCTCCTTTATCCGTTTTTTGCGAGATATGCAGCACAATTTTTAAAACTCCATCATGTATGAAGTAGATTACGGTGGGGTAAAAACAGTGTCCCACATGATACAAAAATCAAAAACACATTTTGTGTGTACTAGTTTTTGTAAAATGTATAGAACTAATGATAACGAATTGATTTTTCCGGTTGTGAAAAACACATTTTATTTGCTTCTATTTTTCCTCCACAGACGAAAACAGGACGAGGTAGCGACGCTCGTCGACTCGATCCGGCAAAAGTCGGAGCAGCAGAAGAAGGCAGGCGTGGAGCTGGAGGCCACGTGTCACATCTGCCTCAAGACAAAGTTCGCGGACGGTATCGGGCACATCTGTCACTACTGCAACATTCGCTGCTGTGCCAAATGCGGTGGCAAAGTAACACTACGCAACAATAAGGTAACGTTTTCTTTACTGTTTGGTTCAGGAGAGGTGTAAAAAGCAGTTTAAAGTGAATTTAAAATGTGGTTAAAAACGAGCAAAAAGAAATGCGTACGTTGTGTTGCATATTGCATACTTTTAGGGGCAAGAAGTACGTACAAACCTTTGTCAGACACGTTCAGTTCCGTGTGCATCCTAACCGTACCAGTCAAACGACACCTCTCAGTTAAGCCGTGTATTGATCGAGGATTCCTTGGAAACAGCCTGAACCGACTCATCGGAAACAGGCTAGGCTTCACGCAAAAGCGAACAAAAATATGCAACCCAAAAACGATGTAAAAACGAGCCATAATGTCTAAACGTTGTAGGAAAAAGGGGAGAAAAACAAGAGCCGAAGCAGCCACATACAAGAAACGTGAGCACACGCGCACGAGGAGGGTGCGATACTGTATCGCTCGGGCGTTCGGAGTGGAAAGTCATCGAAGATGAAAACTTTACCACGTTTGGCGTCCCACACACCGTAACCTCCACCGAAACCCCATTACGGTAAGCTAGGTTAACTGCCTAGGCCGCCTACCTTACCGCGAAAAGAAATGCGAATGAATGAAATGACGTCATTTCGGAGCCGAAAGCCCTTATGCCACGCAGCTTTCCCTCATCCTTGTCTTACGCCTTCTTGCTCTCTCTCTGTCTCTCCCGCTCACTCGCTCACTGGCTATTGATTTCTGATTTATGAACGAACAGGAAACGGGCGGATTTGCGAAAACGGTGAATCTTCTTCTACCACTGTTAGATTTGTTAACGATCGCCGTCCCCAACACACTGGGCCCAATAAAGTGGGACTCAACTCGGAAGACAATGCTCTGTGTGCGGTACAAGGCTTTGGCACCGAACTGTGGCAGTACGAAGCCCATTTACATGGGTCATAATTTTTGGCTTCAATTTCTTCTGCTGCTGGCACCCACCACACGGACGGAGCATAATATAAGTGAACATAATTTTAAGTACCACGGCCTCCCTCACACATCGCCGTCTTGGGCGTGTTTTTTTTTGGTGTATGGGGCATGCACTGTGTCTAGTCTGGCGTTCATTGTTAAGGTCCCGTACCCATGTCATTATCGTTACGCCTAGCGCGCGCGTCTTCGCCCGTTCGCCCTTGATGAGACGCGATCCGGCTCTGGCTCGGCTGGGCTCGTGCTTGGCTGGCTCATCAGCATAGGCGCCCAGAATGCTGGTGCCAGTTTTCTCCCAAAAAATTCAATCCGCATATGCTACGCACGGCACTGATCGTCGGCTATCCGACTGTCTAGCGACATCGTCCTTCCTGGCCTGGCCTGGCCTGGCCCGTCTCCCTCAGCCACCACCACCAAGCTCGGTTAGCAACGGATTCGTTCATGTTCCTTTTGCTTTCTCGCTGTTGTCAATGCCCCAACGCACGGAAATGGATGCTGCCACGAGACGGACAGTTTGACTGACTATTAACGCAGACCGTGTCGGTATGGAGCTTATGCGACAAGGGAGAAGAGAGGAGGTGGGAGGTTGGCCGGGTGCCGGCTACAACAGCTCGAACGTCGGCGTCGATGAAATATGACGAAAATCTGAAGTGGCAGCCAGTACGCCTCACACACACACACAAAAAACCGGGTTGTGCTTTCCGGCCGTTCGTTTCATTTCCTTTTTCGTGGAAACGCTTTTGGAAGTGGTTGGAGTGGAATTGGCGAGCGACGGATGAAGATGAAGAAGTAATAATTATTATTTTGGCTCCGAAAGGCATGCCGAACGAACCCCCTGGTCCGGACTCTTGACCAGCCTCGTACCATCGCCAAATTGGATCATTGAAAACTAATTTCGCTGAACGACGTGAAGGGGAGCGATGGGTGGACGGAGGGCATCTGGGAAGAGTGGGAAGATTTTCATTCATTATGTCTGAACGGTTTCGTGAAGCGTCTTGTTGTTGTGTGACCGGTTTTACAGTTGCCAAGCACATCCAAGGACTCGTCCCATCGCTTGCTGGTGGGCCCGAGAGAGATTTCGCTGACCCAAATGTACGGTTCCACTGTCCCAATGATGCACGGGAAACGGGAGAGCAGTGTAGAGAGGGTCCCCCTACCATAGCCCTGGAGAATGCGCGAATGGGATCGGGTCGCGTGCCGTTTTGGCGTATGGTTAATATTTCATGATACGCAGCGAGTTTAAATTGTTGGCATCAAAACAACGCACGTTTATCGTGAAGGATGGGCGCTGTGTGCAAAAATGCAGATGAACTCATGATGAACTGTCTCGCTCGCTTATGTCTGCCGGGTTTTGGGTTGCGGTACACTTCGTTACCGATGGGGAAGTCACAGCAGGAAAATCAAATTTAAAAATTTATACACAAGTTGTGCTTTCCGGTGCATAATTGTGTTCGCACTGGGCGATCCATATGAGGTCACGGTGGTTTCGTTCGCGGGATTAGATGCCGCACTTGGGACACGAACAATAAAAGGAGATCTCTTTTACTTCGGGTACTTCGGGATGTATTTTATCATATTTTGTTTGCAGTTTTGTAGGACTAAAAATTCTGATGTTTTTGGTGTTTTTGGATGATAAAGTTGCAATAATACTTCACGTTTTCTTATTGAATACAAGGATGTATATTCATTTCTTGCTGACGGTATAGGCGCCAACTGGTAACGCGAGAGGACTTGCATCAACTCTCATCTAAAGCATCCTCATATATGCAGTACTGACTATACAAAAAGGAATTCAATGAGGTCAGATATGGCAGGTCAAGACCTCTCGAGGTTGAAGAGCCAATTCTCCAAAAGCCAATTGAAGCCTCTTTGTTGTTGAGTCAATGCAGAGAAGTCTCGCCTCGAAACTGCTCACGATTTAGTGTCGTCGTCTGCCAGTCGACAATCACGCCTCTTTTCATATGGACGAGCTAAAAAGACTTGAGGAACTAGGTCGTTCGGTGCCCTTCTCATGACATGACCAGTCCACCGGAACCTGGCGTGTCTAATTCTCTGTGCAATGGTGTAATCTCCGTAGAGATCGTGGAGCTCTTAATCTATCGACTAAGAGGTTATCGTCAGTATTGGACAGAGTCTACGTCTCAGAGGTGTATGTGGCTACTGGGACTATGAAGGTTATACACAGTTCTAGCTTCTTCCGTCCTAACAAGAGTTTCGAGTGGAGAACTTTCCTCAGGCTGTAGTATGACCGGCACTTTAGGCCCCAAATAGTTGAATATTTGGGCGACTTTAGAAGTTTAGTTATCTTCACGTCACCCCTGCTTAAAAAAAGTGTTTGTTTGCAGGGCCTCTGGTAGTCTTGCAACATATTTGAAAAACATTTTGAATAATTTGGTGTAAATGATGTTGATACTGTTGCTGAGTGAAAGATATACTAATGCTGCGTAACATTTCCACAGGTCATATGGGTGTGCATAGTGTGTAGGAAAAAGCAGGAGCTCCTATCAAAGACGGGTCAATGGATGAACAAAAGCACCAGTCCCGATGGAGTGATACGAAGGCAGGAAGGTGATCCGAGGGTAAGTTTTTTCTCTTCATAATGTCCTGTTCAACGACCAACATTGGCTATAACGTTCCCCAGACATTACCCCAAACGATGCTCGATCCACACGATCCCTCCGACAAGCGGCCCAAGCTGGAGCGAGCGCGTAGTGCAGCGGAAAAGGAGAACAATCCGATGCAACGGGCCAACAGTCAGCTGCGCCGACAGTACAGCCAGCAAGATCCACCAACCCGTCGGCTGTCCCAGTCGGATGGAAGCGGGATGGACATGATGATGTCACCGGGTCATCATCAGCAGCAGATGGGACGGATGCAGCAGATGGGTCACGGTCAGGTAGGGATGTACGGTGGACGACCGGGTGGACAACAGGGAGTTGGGTACGGTGGAAGCTACGGACAACATTCGCAGCTTCCTCAGCCACCGATGCAACATGGCGGAGGTGGTGGTCCTTACGGTGGGCAACATTCGATGACACCTCAGGTTCACATCACCCATGCCGGTGGTGGTGGATCGATGGGTGGTTATGGTCATGATGATCCAAGTTACTATCAGGTAGGTTGGGAAGGCATGCCGGTGGTGGTGGATCGATGGGTGGTTATGGTCATGATGATCCAAGTTACTATCAGGTAGGTTGGGAAGGTACTATCAACTGATCGACGATAAAGTAACCGTCCATGCTTTGTTTCGCAGAGTGAAATTGAAGATCTCATGCGTACCCATCCGCATCTGGTACATCCACGACAACAGCAGCACTACGCCGAATCGCTCCAATCCAGCTCGGCCCACGGCGGTAGCGGTCTGGGTGGTGGTGTTGGTGGTGTACACCTTCCACCCGAACCTACCAAATCCCACAAGCGACCGCTCGGTGGCCCGTACCTGCCCCAGCAACGGTCCTTCAGCAGCTCCGATGAGGACATTCGCTCCACGCCGGAGTTTGAAGGTAAGTTGCGATGACTCTCTGCGCTCTGCCAGTGGGCGCCTTGTTTCCACGAGCCTGTGTTTGTTGCCCTTATGTTTTCCTCGTTTCGTGTACCATTTTCTGTTCCTTACAACCCATCAACCAAGGGAACCACGGGTAGGTTCTCAAAGTTGTTTTCGTTTAGCTCGTCAGTGTGATCCGCTAGCGTTTTAGTGTGAAGTTTTTGTTTTGTTTTGATTGTGTTCTCTGTTTTTTTTTTGTTGTCGTTATGATTTCGGATACAAAATTGTTTCTTTTGGCGTTTTTGCGTGCGCTCCAAGACAAGCATCTCGTGTGCGTCGTTATGACGCAGCTAGTCCAAAAAACAGGAGGGCATTTGGCTAAGTAGCGTACGTCACGCGCAACCGTGCGCCACAGATGACGTTGTTTAACGTCCACAGCCAGTTCCATTGAATGGATGTGTTGCTATCGTTTGCTAACTTTCACTGCTTTCTCGCTAGCCCCAAATACGGTATGCGGTAGGCTCTTGGTTCTTAAATCCCTAGCCCTCACACAGTCATTCATTCCTTCTCCCCGCCCATTAGTATAATCTTAATTGGAACGAGAGTTTTTCTTTCGATTTATGAAGTAGAACTCTCGTGAAGCGTAAAGTTTAAAGCATAACCGGCGATGTTGCGTGATTTAAGGAGTATCTACGAGCGGTGAAAAGCGTAGGATGGTGCTGACATTTAGCATTCTGTAGCCATCTAATTAGCTGAAAGCTTGTCAAGCGTCAATATCGTCCCATCGCGCTCTGTTTGAATAGGATGGAATGCTATTTAAGGCACGGGCTGCTCGTAGGAAGCGCACACGCGCCGTGCCTAAAAGTGTGGCCCGAATTCGCTTCTCAGTACTCAGTACTCAGATTCGCAGTATGTGTCCAACAATCTCGTACGTCCTGCGCCATTGATCTGTACGGGTTTGTAAACCCAGCAAAACACATCGATGGGTTTTCGGCTATGGCTATTTATTTGTCTGGAACGTTTGTTGCACGTTCGCTTCCATTTGTTTCACCGTGTGCGAGCGTGTGTGCATGTGTGTTCCTCGCAGCCCTACAAGAACCGATGGTTTCGGGTCGCCACCAACACCCGGCCGTCTTTAATTCCTCCCTTAATTCGCTTTGTTCTCCAAGGTTTTTAGTAGGTCAGGACCAGTTCGTTCGTCTCGTCGTGTGTCTTGCGCGAGGTGCACCGAACAAAGAACTAAAAAGAGCGCATCAGAAACAAAAAGAAGAGTAGAAAGCTCGATGTCTCCTGCAAAACACACATCCATATCCACGCACGCAAACACTTGGCTTGCGACATTGGAAGACAAGACGATCTGCGAGTTGGGTATGCTGTGGCGAAACGTTACTTTGTTCGCACATCCCGGACTCCACGCATCCCCCAGTTTTGCTGTAACTGCTGTCAGTAGCTTTGTAATGGGGTTTCCCCCCCTCCCCCGTCTTGCTGCCACCCGAGTTCCCCCGGGGTACGCTTCTGTCGCTGACTAAGTGGCTTCACCCGAACGTCTTTCCATGTACACGGGCTGCACGTTTCATTGCATCGTCAATTGGCTTTCTGCCGTTGTTGCGTTCCACTTTCTCCTTCCCAACGCAATCTTTTCGTTGCACGTGCACCCGGTGTAAGACGCGTGCAAAAAACAGGGAGCCGTGCATTGGGCAAAAATTGGAAAGAAACTGTCAACTACCATTTACCACAGCGTTATGGTCCGTTTTCTTTGTACTGCCGAGGGAGCACAGCACAACCTCGCTCGCTTTTCATACGGTTCGGTGTGCAATTTTCCCGCCCCATCCTGCAGCCCCTTCCAGCGGCCTAGGCCACCACCACGCCTAGGGGTCTATGCAATTGTTCGGCTGCATGTGTGTGTATGGAGCGTTGAGAGCGTCACGACGATATCAGGCAGCAACCAACGACAACTGTGTAGTATCTGTGCTACTGCAGTATCTTGAAGCAAAAGTTTCTTTTTTGGCCGTTATTGTTGTTGTTTGCCACCCTACAGCCCTACCTTGTCACCCCTGCTGGCACCTGCTCTCGCTGTCATGGCCACTATCACTTTTCGTGCCGTGGTTCTCCAGTCGGCGCTGGTGGCCTATTTTTCGGTGCAAGTTTTTGAGCAACCCTTGCTGGGTGCCCTTTGCTCGTAAATTATTTGCTGTTATAAATTTCATTATAGACGATGAAGATGTGCAATAATAGTAGTAATGTGAACATGCACACCGCTCTCGCTGTAATGGAGCTGGTCCGGGACGCTTGTCCCAACTCGCAGATCGGGTAAAGTATGTTTCTGGGTCGTACACAATGGGTCGTGCGCCCTCTTTTGTGCACGATGTGTTCGATACACCACCGGTCGGTATTGATTGTGGTCAAAAATGTTCCCTGTGCCCCTTGGGGATGGGTTGAGTTTGTGGCAGCAGATAAGATTGCACCAAACCGGGCGCTTGTGTGGCAATCAATGCAGTTAATTGTAAGGTTGCCTACAAAGGATCGAAAAAATAGGAACAATACTGCACCATACGGCACGATGCATGATGATCTTTTCAAGAAGGGTTTTAAGGTACAAAAGAAAGTGACCGGCTCGATCGAAAATAATTAATTGCCCCTTTTTTTCGGCACAAGCGATGGAGACGCCTGGTGCTCTGTGCAGTTCATCGAGTAACGTCATCCACGTCATCGGTTGAAATTGATTGCGATTTAATGACACCCTCACTGGTGAAACCGAGTGCTCGAATATGAATGTCTTCTTCTTTGCACCAGTGTGAAGGATTAGCCGTGTGCCGTGTGTAGGCAATCCTGACGTCAATTTTGTATGCTGGTGTGTTGATGTTTCCTTTTTTTCCTCTGTTGGTTAGTTTTATTCTTTCAACACGACACAAGCATTTTCACTTGTGTGTAAATGTGTGACGTGCTGGAACTTTTTCCCATTGACAACTGGGTCCGCTCAGGTTGTGATGTGGTGTTGGTAAGCCCGCCATCGTACACACAGTGTCACCGACGCATAAGGGATAGCAATTACTGGCCCACAGCGCTAGCACGTGTATGGGCTGTAAAAAGCGAGAGAACTCTTCTTGCTCCCACTGTGAGGTGAATGTTTTGTACTGCTATTGTACGTTTCTTACATTCTTCTTTCAATCCGAATATTTGGAAACAACTTCTGCTGGCGCTTCAACATTCCCGTACAATTGTAATGAGCATCTGTGTGTCGGTGTGTGTGTGTGTTTATTTGATGCTATTCGAGGAGTGTAATCCGAAGAGTAGATATCCAATTAATAAATTCATATCAATGACCTTGGACGAGGATGCTGAGTGGCGTCCTTACTCTCGCACGGTCACTCGCACATTTGGCTTCCGAGCCAATCCCTGACTGCGGCTCGGTAGGAAGGAGAAGGGGTTTCTCACTAGCGGAACCCATGGCCGCATGGACGCACGTACACAGGACCTAACCTTCTCGGACGCGCTCTTCGCACACCGTTGCCATGAGTGACTTGCGGGAGTCACGGGCACACCACAATCATGGCTACTCCTTGGCTTCTGCTTGTTGACGTCTTTGGGCGCTTGCCGATACGCTCCTTCTGCCGTCTGCTGACGTAGATACGTAGGGTTTGGGTTTGATTATTGCGTCCCCGATGCGAAGATATTGATTTTTTTATTTGCCTGCTGGTAGTGGCCACGGTTTGAAACTAAGGTGTTGATGCAGAAACGGAGAGATTGAGCGTGAGAGGGAAATGGTACGAAACAACCAAAACAATAGTTTGCCAGCACAGATCATTTGCTCTTCGGATGGCTTGTTTCTTTTTTTGTGCATCTTTTCAGAAGGGAATTACATGTGAACATTAGGGGAGAGTGAGAGATAACGAAAAAGAGAGAAGGTAACAGCTAGAGATGAGTAGGATTCTGCTACAGAAGAGAGAGAAATCGATTGCCGTAGGTTTTGGAAACAAAAGTGTTTACTACTGTTGACGGAAAAGCTTTACACAAGCTCAAGAAACCGGGCAACAAACCGATTCGAACAGCTAAACACTATTTGTTTAGTGCATGAATCAAAACGTTACGCAAAGTTCAGCAAAAAGAATCTCAACAATAAACACCGAAATCGCAGTCCCTGTCGGGCGATGCGGGAACTCACACCGTGGCGCTCTCGTATCGGCCGCCTCATTAGCCTCTCTTTCGGGAACGGGGGTTTGCTCCGAAATTACCAACCGTACGGTAACTCACCGGTACGGTAATTGATGAGCGCCGGTGCGTATAAGTTTGGCACTGGCACTGGTACTGGCACTTGTCCCGCTTGTCCGAAAAGCGACCGAAGCGAACGAGCGAGCGAGATTGAGCGTGCGGCAAACCGGGACCAGCCAAACCGTTTGCAGTGTATGTAAATTTTCCCGAGTCCACCCATTGGGGTTCAGTCCTTCGCTAGCCGCCGAACGTGCCAGTGTTTCGGAACGGAGCTGACAAAACCGATACCCAGTTTGTGGGGAACGCTTACCGAAAGCGATAGATAGGGACACGGTTCGTGCAGAAGTCTGAGCGGGACTGGTTATTGTGACGAACGGTGAACCGAACCAGTGCCATATTGAGGTGGTTCTTGTGGTGTTGGGTTGGGCGTGAAACAACAGTGAGTGTGTGAATTTTGGTTTTCCTTCTACCCAAACGGAAGCAGGATGAAAAAGTGGATTAGTTGGCGTGGTTAATAGTTGCAGTGCAAAGTGAGATTTAACGGCGCCGTTGACAAGGTGCTGAGATTGTGTTACTGTACCCCCAAGTCGGTCGAAAATATGGAATCACATGCCACGTTTGGTAGCGTGAGGAACTAACTTTCAGCAGGCGTATGACCGTGGCTGCATCCACGATTGCATCCCCGATCGTATCCAGCCTGCATGGATGCGCATACGTGTCTGCGATGTACGTGTGCGCCCGTGTGACAGTGTGTGGGCCCCCGGAATAGTGTGTGGCCCGTGTGCCTTTCGGGTGCCTACACCGTTTGAAGGAAAACAGCTTTGCACCGGAAATTATCGATTGCCGGAAGAATTGACCATTCACGCCGTTCCGCATCGTGTGCTGCTAGCGTAGGCCAAAAGTGCGCGCGCGAGAGAGAAAGCCAGAATGTGATGCTAGTGGGAAGATATGAACAAGAGACCTCCCCCCGCTTTCCAAAAAAAAAACATTCAAACACACACCCACACACACGCGCGTTCACACAAAAACACTCACCGATCCGCAAAAAGGGCACACACATGCACGGTGGAGAAGTGCACGGGCAAAAAAAAAGCACCAGAAGAGAGCGAAACGCTGAGTTGGATTGTGTGCCCTCAGCTGGGAGAGTGTTGTGAGGACACATTTTGGGGCAAAGGAAGGATAGCAGAAGAGGAAAAAAACAACGTGCAGAAAAACTGTGCGTGTTGGCTTTGATTTTGGATCAATTTTTGGTTGGTCAAACGTGAACAAAACGGTCGAAGAAACTTTGTTGACAGTGAAGTGCACGCAGAACGTACCGTGGCAAGCTATCTGGCGAATGTCCTTGGTGAAGGAGCCCGTGGCCGGAAGGAGTCACTGCGAAGGTCTGTTCGTCACATGACGCTCCGCCAGTACGCAAATAGCGAGATAGGATTGCAACTCTTACAGCGCCTACAAGTATGCAATCGGTGTGCAGAAAATAGTACGCTAGCGTAAACGAAAACATCCCGATTCGCTGCTGCGTATCCGCGCATCCCGGGACGGTTTTGTGAGTAAATAACAATGGAAACAGTCGGACGGGGATGATGCTATTTTTAGCTACGCTCCCTACGCACCGCTTCACTCTCGTTCGGGGCTAATCCGTGCCGAATAAAAAGGGCTCCCGGTAAAAACCCGGTGGTATGTGCGTCGTTGAAAACTACGCTTGCTGCTACACCAGCGAAGACTTGCTGAGACTTGGGAGTGACCGTGGGTGCGTAAAAACAATCGTAGCTGTTTTTGTTATTGGAAAACCCGTTCTCGGTGGTGCGTACGATGACGTGCGGGGAGGCTGTAGTGATCGTAAATACGCAATATAATTTAATCTAAAGAGAGCGCCAAAAACTCGCCAGCGAGCGAGCTTGCAAAGCCGTGTTTAGGTGGTGTTGATGTTGTTTTGGAAAGACAAGGACCAGATCGCCGAACGGAGCCGACAAAGCAGGGAGCGCGATACTGCGACAAATGATCGCAGTTGTGGTTGAGACCGGCCAAGAGACGGCCAGAGATTGTGTAGTTCGTTCGCCGTTCGACCGGGCAGCGACGATAAAGCAGCAGCACCTTGCCGTACGCAGTTTGGGTGTGATTGGGCTTTTCGGCGTGTGCGTTGTACCTGTGTCGTCGGTGTATGCATCGGAAGTAAAAGGATGTTTGAACTCCGCTTTGTCGCGGTGAGTGCCGAACGAGCGCACTCAGCACCATCGACGCGGCATCGGTACGGTTCGGTTCTGCTGTCTAAAAATAAACTTCTCCCTTTCCGGGGTCGAGGATCTGCAGACACGCTACCGGGGTGGCCGTAGACGCTGATGGCAGCAAGGGAAAAAAGGAAGGAGAAAGCTCGAGAGAGTGAACGAGAGATCGATAGTGCCTGTTCGGTGGTGTTTGATATCACACCCTCCGGTACGAAAACAGCTACCGGAAAGCTTGAAGAACAAGACAATATTTCGCCCAATACCAATACCTGGAAATGTTGGAAACGTGTAACGTGCCATACTTTTGCGATTCCGAAATACCAACAGACGGTGCGTGTGAAGTAACGTTGGTTTATTGTGGAATCGAAGTTTGCAAATCAAACCCAGTGCACACACAATTCAAACCGGATGTAGTACAATTTTCCGAGCAAGATAAAGAAATCTGCATTGTGTGAAAAGTTGAAGTTTACTCATTGAGCGCAATCGAAAAACAATGTGGAGGATGTTAAAATGCAGCTTGTGGTGTGTTGTCGATCCGTTAAATGAACTTCCGATGCTTGACTTGTTTTCGTAGAGAGGCTACAGAAATCTGATAAAATGTGAGTGTTATAAAATGATTCAATTGTACTACCATTTCACACGCGAAATCCCACACACACTCCAACACAATAACATTAATCTACTCGTCGCGCTCTACATCAAGCTCATGAGATAAATTTAAGCTCGTTATTAGTGTGTTCCAGTTTCGTTTATTTAAGTGCTTGTTATCTTAATTGAATAATATAAAGTCGATTTTTCTTTGTGAGCGTTATCTATTTCCTGTTACTTAAAACTTCATTTTATTATATTGTATTCAGATTAGAGCACATAAAAATATCGATATGATATGGTTCCATCTTCTCAAAGTCCTTAGAAAGCCCTCCCATTGTATGCAACCGTATCACCTTGTTTCTGTAACTGGTCAGCTACAAAGTTGTCACTAAAACCGCATTTGCAAATGACACTGGTGCACCGAGCACGGACACAACGCGATTATTGAAGAAAATTGGATTGCCCGTTATGTGTACTTTTTCGACCGATTTCACACCGTCTACCTACAACGGTCATTATTGGCTCGGTTGTGGAAAGCTCTCGATTGTAGAACGAACGAAAGCTCCAACCAACGAAGAAGATCTTCTGCAAGCCATAGCAGACGGGCCGAAGATTCTACCGTGCACCGTAATGATGTAAGTAAGAATCGTGCATGGCATTGTGTGGTGCCGCCAAGATCGGGCGAAAAGAAAACGCCACAGTGCAGTTTCACATGGCTTCGTATAGCAGACGGGCCGAAGATTCTACCGTGCACCGTAATGATGTAAGTAAGAATCGTGCATGGCATTGTGTGGTGCCGGCCGTACCGCCAAGATCGGGCGAAAAGAAAACGCCACAGTGCAGTTTCACATGGCTTCGTTACAGCACTACACTGCCCTGTATACGATAATTTGTTATTTTTACACATCGGCCACGTGAGGTTGGTCGATTTTGTGTCACGGGGAAGATGGTGGTGAAGTCTAAGCAGTGAAGTGGTGGCGTCTTATCTGACCTACATCGGCTTCATTTCCCATGTCTCTCTAATGAACCTGGTAAGAAATTGCTTACCAATGTGCATAGCCAATAATGAGCTGATGAGATTATAGCTCAATGGAAGCTTTGGAACATTCTTACACGTTATGATCGTTTGTTACATTAACAGGCTATTAAAGATACAAATGACATCTCGGTAACATAACTGGTTATAGGTCGTTTCTTTGTGGATGGACTGTAAGCATTATTGTTTATGCCTTCCAATTTTTTTTCTAATCCATCAAATCGATAGCTTATTCGATAATCTTAAGCAAATACTCTTTATACCAATTTTCCCCGCACATTTAAAAGCCAAATCCAATTTCCAGCCAGCACACTTTGCTACTAATTTGGATTCGAAAACATTCTAATTCGCTGCACCAAAACCACCCTACGAACCGGATCCTCCGGAGATTCCACACCGATTGGTTCGAACAATAACAAAAAAAGAAAAACAAATGCAACACACTGCACCATCGATCCGATTCCACAACGCTACGTAAAGACGGAACCATGCCGAAAATCTAGTCGAACCGATATGGTAATAGATATTGGCAGAAAATCATTAATTTGGCAGCAAACTGTCGAATGGTAGTGGCGTGAAATTGAATATGCATTCATAAACACCGTCGGTTGCCGATTTGGATCGCTTGCCGAAGCTTTCGCCTACTCGGTGCGCTGTGTATGTAAGCGCTATTTATGGGCCGATTTTACGAACAAAACATTTTCCTTGCAAAAATGTACGTTGTTATTCAATTTACTCAGATTGAAATCAATTGCTATGCTTTGTATGTTGGTGGAGAAGAACTTTTTTTTTCGTCAATGAAACAATTTAAATTTTGCTTCCCTTTAATTATGATGGAGACGCACGGTTGTTTGTAGTTTATTATGGAGGCGCATGGTATTTTGTACAAACGTATGGTATATTTTAGTGTCGATTTGTGTTTTTACGTTAGCATTGTTTAATCACAATACTTTCAATCGATCATAACGTGTAAGAATGTTCCAAAGCTTCCATTGAGCTATAATCTCATCAGCTCATTATTGGCTATGCACATTGGTAAGCAATTTCTTACCAGGTTCATTAGAGAGACATGGGAAATGAAGCCGATGTAGGTCAGATAAGACGGCACCACTTCACTGCTTAGACTTCACCACCATCTTCACCGTGACACAAAATCGACCAACCTCACGTGGCCGATGTGTAAAAATAACAAATTATCGTATACAGGGCAGTGTAGTGCTGTAACGAAGCCATGTGAAACTGCACTGTGGCGTTTTCTTTTCGCCCGATCTTGGCGGCACCACACAATGCCATGCACGATTCTTACTTACATCATTACGGTGCACGGTAGAATCTTCGGCCCGTCTGCTATGGCTTGCAGAAGATCTTCTTCGTTGGTTGGAGCTTTCGTTCGTTCTACAATCGAGAGCTTTCCACAACCGAGCCAATAATGACCGTTGTAGGTAGACGGTGTGAAATCGGTCGAAAAAGTACACATAACGGGCAATCCAATTTTCTTCAATAATCGCGTTGTGTCCGTGCTCGGTGCACCAGTGTCATTTGCAAATGCGGTTTTAGTGACAACTTTGTAGCTGACCAGTTACAGAAACAAGGTGATACGGTTGCATACAATGGGAGGGCTTTCTAAGGACTTTGAGAAGATGGAACCATATCATATCGATATTTTTATGTGCTCTAATCTGAATACAATATAATAAAATGAAGTTTTAAGTAACAGGAAATAGATAACGCTCACAAAGAAAAATCGACTTT
>KZ061858.1:21437-34025 GCA_002091835.1 Anopheles maculatus
TTTGCTGCTTAGCACACTCTGATGCTCTTCTCGCTTTGCATGTTGATGTACGATCGGCTTTATTTCCTATGCATGAACTAATTCTGTACGATTATCGAACGTCACCTGTGACATGAAGGGGACAGTGGCGGATAGATTAAATGGGCGCAATCGAGTACAGTTAATGTACCAAATGGTGTACCCACACGTCGGCCTTCCTGTCACACGTCGTTGGCACATCAATGGGCATGCAACGCTTGCCTGGTTTGCCCTTTCTTATTGCCCATTATGCTACCAGTGCATAATAGGGAAAGCAAAAAAAAAAGGGGGCAAACCTGTAAATATGGCTGTCCATTAATGCTTTCATCGTATGCAAACCCTCAATATTGTGCCATTCTTCGTTCCAGCAAATTGCGAATGTTTTCATCTGCGCCGTGATCTCTATCTCACACAACTCTCTCTCTCTCTCTCACACCTACTGTCTATCGATCTCTCTCGTTCGCACATCTACGCTCATGTACACAATCGTCTTCCGCCTCTCTCTCTCTCTCTGTGCGTGTTTGTGTATTATCTTTCTTTCTCTTCCTCTCCCAGCAAGCGGATCCGTCTGTCTGCTGTCACGCTCTCGCAGTCAGCAGTTCCCTATCTACTACGTCTTGCCAATGTCTATTTATACACCATTGTACGTATGTACATGCTCGATAGAGTACCGGTGTTGTTTGTGCCGCAGGGTAACATAAAAATCCATTTCTTTGGAAAATAGTAGTTCATTCTCATCACTTCTCATCGCACCATCAAACCCATCCCATTCATCTTCGGCTCTGTTTCTCTGTCCCTCTCTCTGTGTGTGTGTAAAATTAGAGAATGGAAAACCAAATCGCTTAAAACATTCAACCTTCTTTACATTACGTAGGCCATTGTTTTTTTTTGTATTGGTTCGGTGTAATAAGATTGATTAACAAATCACACAAAACACACCAATTTCCATTCTGTACTGCACGCCCCCTCCCACCAACTATTCACGCTCGATCGATCGGAGAGCTAAATAGTCTGCCAATCGCTTCAGCCCATGTTATCCAGATTTCTCTTCTGTTTCGTTGCCATTTTCCAATTCATGGTTTTCAATTCATCCGGTGTTTGTGACAAGTCGTTTTAGTCTCCATTTCTTCCGCAACCGGGCCATCCTTTTCGGGCATACATTATCCGGTTTTTCGTCCTTGACTCCGTTTTCTCGGCTCGGTGAAGCGAGCCCGGGTAATCCGGGCAGACGGAAGGCCCAGGATTTTACAGGAGGTGGAGGTTTTCCAGTTTTCCATCATGTGTGGTTTCATCGCTCTCGCCTCATCGCTCGTTCTTTGTTTCATCGCTTATTGTCTGTGGCCGATTGACAGCCATCCGTTTTGTGTAGGTTGTGTGTTAGTTTCTTTTATCGAGCGAGATTCGTCATGATTGATTTCGGCCACCTCGTACCACCCCGATGGCATCCGTTGGCTTCCGGGGGGAGGGGGGGCGCTTTTTTCCGTTGCATAATGTGATGTGTGTATTTGTAAGTTTGAGGTGTGGCTGAATGTTTTTGTTTCTCATTTGTTCTTCTTCGGTGTGCGAATGTTTTTAATAGCACTGTGAGGCGAACCTTACCGTTCTTTGGTGAAGAGCCGGCTCGTTTGTCACTCTCTAACCGCGCAGATTTAGTTTTGATTTGTTGCCATCAAATGTTTGCAATATCGCCTGAGAAGTAGTGCTTGCTGACGTTGACGTTCCGGACGAAAAGAACTAGTTTTAAGGAATCCTCGTCATATCTCCTAGTTTGCTCACCAAAAGCGTGGAACCTTCGGTTCGGTCACACAGCACCAAAACCCACTCATTAGACCGCTCTTTTATGGGCTGCAAAAAACCGCAAAAATACCCCGTCACATTCACATACCGACACACACATACTCCCACCAACACATATTGAATTACACAATTAGTAAGTTCGTGACCACACGCGCACCGGCATATTGGGTCGCGGTTGAGTCCACGCAAAAAATCGCAACTTCTCCATTTTACCTTCCAACCTTCATTGTTCCGTGCCGCCTGCACAGAATCCGGTAAGCTGGCAAGTAGTGTCATCGGCGGACGGGGGCCGCATGGTCGGTCGGCTGCTGCAGCGCAGACAGTTTGACGGCGAAGACGTGCTAGGGTTGAAGGTGCGCGGTGGCCAGGTGTTACCGAGCGATACCCGTGCAGCGCTCATCGAGCTGGAAAGTGCCCACATTAGGCCAGGTAATTATGCGCGAGTGTGTGGGACAATACACGCTCGACTCCACGAGGGTGACTCCTGGTGTCGTAAGCGATCTGCAGATGGGCATACCGATCGGGAGGTTTCTTATTGTTTGTTATTGGAAGCTTCGGACAATGAAAAGCTTGCGATGTTACCTGTCTTCTTTCTCTAAACGCAACTTTTCTCTGCCATGTACGCTTACCGAATCGCGCTGATAGCTTTAATATCCCGCCAGAAACAAACGAGATTCCGTTAACCGGAAACGACTTCATTTTCGGAGTCTTTAGCCAAGGTTTACCCTTTTGTGTTGTTGTATTGTTTCGTTTTCTCTCATTCTGTTTTGCGAATTACCTTTTGCGTTGTTTTGTGTTCTTCATCGTCGTTGTGCGTTCAGTTCTTCAAGTTGCTTGCTGGCTTGGAAGCTGAATAAGCAAGCAATGCACATGTTCGCACCACCTTAATAACCTCCCGTTCCCGTTCAAACCTTCACACTTGCATCCGCCGATAGAAAATTACGACCGTCGCGATAAGCCGAGCGTGCTGGTGACTTCGCCAGGATCGCCGGATTTGCACAGCGTGCGTAACTACTCCAACTCCCGGTACAGCAACCGGCTAGCACCGGCCGGGACGGTATCGCAGGAGAACAGTGTCGGCGGCCGGGTACAGATCAAGCTTGGCTTCGAGCCGAGCTCGCTCCAGCTGATCGTCACTATCCTGTGCGCGAATGGGCTTGTCCCGCGTGGAAACGGTGCGGCCCGTAACCCGTACGTGAAGGTAAGCGTGTGTTCCGGTTGTTCCCGTTCGAACGTTTCTATTTACGGCTTTCTCTATCTGCTTTCCGGGTTTTGTGGGCCTAATTTGTTTACGGGGTTACACTATGGGTCTGCTACACGTACGAAACCAACATCGTTTACAGATCTGTCTGCTGCCGGATCGTAGTGAAAAATCGAAACGACGCACCAAGACGTTAGCCCTCACGAACGATCCTCGCTGGGGTCAAACGTTCGTGTATGAAGGCTTAAGAAGGGCCGACCTAAACAACCGTCTGTTTGAGGTAAGTTTGAATGCTCGAAGGGATTCGACGATAAAAGAGCTAACGGTTGCAATTTTTATTCCAGGTGACGGTGTGGGACTACGTCCGGTACGGTGCGAACGATTTTCTTGGCGAGGTTATAATCGATCTGTCTACGCACCCGCTGGACGATGAGGCGGAATGGTACATACTACAACCCCACCAGGACTCACTGCGAGATACTGTACGTATATTGCGAACTGGTATGCCGATCCGTGTGATCCGTGTCCGTTCGTTCTAACACACCGTTCTAACCCATTACCACTACTACTTCTACTACTACCTCTACTTATCCCACTACGCGAATCTTTTACGTTTTGTTTGTTAGCTTCCATTTTGATTCTCCTCGTTATAACAACTTAATGCGACTTTAATATCTTATCAACGTGCAGTATGTGCTATTTGTTGGAAAAGAAAAACTGCTATAAAATTATTTTGCCATCAAAATACAAACAAAACACACATACACACACGTGGTACATGGTTTGATTTTGGGTTTTCGTGTTGCCGTTTCTTGTTTATATTTTAGTGACAGTTGTTAACAACGATACTATTGTTTTGCGTTTAAATTCCCTCTCTTGTTTTAAGTTGTTTTTCTCTTTCTCTCTATTTATATCTTTAACTTTTTCTCTTTTTTCATCGCTCTTTCCTGTTCTATTTCTTTTCCCCGCTCTGTTAGTTTGACTGCAGAGAAAAAGGGGATGTTTTTCTTTCAAAGTAATAACCAGTTGCTTTTAACTCTAATTAGCGAAAGCTTTGTTTTCAGAGCTGAAGTTTATTGTATCGTTTGTTGCAAATCAAAGCAAACCCAATACCGCTTTCTGCCAGATTTGTTTGACGTCTGTCATCATCGTAGACGCTTGCCATCCTTTCGGCTTCATTTCTTTCCGCGTTTCTCAGTACACATTGGATTAAATAAAATTTCGTTTTCATTTGTTTAAGTTTTGTTTAAATTTCCTATCGTCGTACCTTGTACTTCACGTAGGTCGATTGTTATACTTCCTTCATAAAATCATTTACAACACCCGTCTTGAGTGAGTAATGTGATTGGAGAAACTGAAAATCGGATGGAAGGCATTGCGATTCGGGGAAGTAGTGTCACAAGGAGACATTTTTCCACGCAATGTTCGT
The DNA here is from genome assembly GCA_002091835.1 of Anopheles maculatus. Lineage (NCBI taxonomy): Eukaryota > Metazoa > Arthropoda > Insecta > Diptera > Culicidae > Anopheles > Anopheles maculatus. The sequence goes on from KZ061858.1 coordinate 25,883, forward strand.
TTATATTTTGAGCTCGATTTAATTTGTTTTTAGTTCTAACTTCATTTCTATTTATGTTGCTTGTCATTTTCTTAACAACAGCAAATAACAGTTCAACTACATGTTGCACCTAACCTTAAATGCGGACATGTGTACAGAAATCACGACCTTTTAGCACAATGAAGCCTGCGCGCAACAGGCAACCACTGATTCTACCCGCGAATGTATTTTAAAAAGAGAAGCGAAGCGAACGAACAAATACAAAACCTAAACTAAACCAAAACCCCCAACCAAACCAAACCAAAAACCAATCAACCAAATCATTACATTTTTCACAAATATCTATTCGTAGTTGCGTAGAGACGATAAAGAACCTGGCAACGAATTGGATATGATATTGACCCCGACCGATCATTTATCGCCGCCGAGTACGACCTCACGCTTGAGTGACTCTGATACGACATCCGAATGCGATATAGATGGTTTGATGACCGGACGTGACGGCGCTAGTGTATCATCCTTAGGCAGCTCATCTAGTCCTCCGCCAGAGGTAAACCGCATAACCTTCACAAAAACCGCTTCCCCTTCAGTACAGAACAAACCGAACCAAACCAATATGCCGTGCAATATGATATAATACCACCAGTACTGCCACTTGTATGCCACATCTTACCACCAAAAAGTAAACCGGGATACCAGTTCAGTTCAGTTCAGTAGCAAGCAGCAAACAGCACGTGTGCAATAATACAGTATGCATCAGAACATTCACAGCGAGATGCATGGGAGCTAAGAGGGATCATTGTTTATAGGAAGGTTTAATTGGTCGATCACTTTAGTGCAAAATTTTGAGGATCTTCCATTGGGTTTTTTTGTTTTCTTATCTCTACAAAATAACTTTTCTTTCGGCTTAGTTGATCCCTTTTTACTTTACCTGAGTGTGTTTTTAGTGAAATAAGTATCGTTTCAGTTGAATTCAGATTCCAATCAAGAGCCGTGCTACGTTTAGGTGTTTTCTAGGTACTTGCGTTATGCTTTACTGTCATTGATGTGTTTTTATTTATGTTTTCTTTTGTTTGATTTTCAGCAAAACGTTCGTACACGTGGTCGGATTGAATGTAACGTTGCGAGAAGTTAAAGTTGATTTTCGTAATCATGAATCGGGAACTTAAACATTGCAAACACGCTTCACGGCTGGTGTTGTAATTGAGAAATGAATATCGGGAACCTCAAGATTACATTAACCGCTGCTTACCGTGAGAGTATGAAGCGCCATACCCTTTATGGTAAACAGGGGCACGTTCTATGCTTGGCAAATTTATAGCTTCCTGGTTTTAGTTTTTCGAACCCCTGTTGGGAAACGAAGATTTCGTTAACTATAGGAATATACACGCCTAGCTATTTACTGTTTTAGTAACCATTTACGTTAGACCGTTACATGCCATTAGTTTTGTTTACGTTTGATTTCGTTTGAGCAGTTTCTAACGTTCATTTCCCTACGCTATATCATCTTTATCTTTCACTTTCTCTCGCTCTCTCTATCTCTATCTCTTGTTAAGCTTTACTTTTTACTTCCTTCCGCTTGTTTCATTTTGATTACTTCTATATCTCTAGTACTCTACCGTTTTTTTACTACGTTTGTTACACATTTCTTGTTCTATTCTAACGACCTAGCTAACCTGCCCCAGAGCAGACTACTGCGTTTGGCTTTTGGTATTATAGTTTGGAAAGGGTAGGCCGATGTTTGGCCGGCTTCAGTACACCCTTCTTAGCTGGTTATATCGATGCTTGATGCTGACTCTGTTAGTTTTGTCACTTTAACGAAATATTTGTAGTTCAGTAGAGCTTCGTTATCGTAAGCGACGAGTAAACGAGTGACCGTTCTCATCGAACACTGGAGCTACGTCGGGGCGTGTGGGACCTTCCGTTACAAAACTCGTACAGCAAAACACACACACACATGACATAATCCTTCTCTTACTTTACACACCTACACGTACATATAACAGGACAAGCTTGTCGTCAAGAATAAGACGGCTTAATAGTGACCATCTTACTACCCGTGTAGTTGTTCCACAGATCACAGACCATCCGAGCATAACAAACATCACTCTTTTTCAGTGCTATAAACATATACGCGATATCCACGTTCCAGTTATTCGTGCGGACATTACTAACTTCAATTTTGTTGTTTGTTTGTTTTTTCTCTTTTTTTTTCGTTTTCGAAATCTATTTCTCGTTTGAAATGTCGTTTGTGTGTTGTGGCGTGATGCGTCCTGGCAGGTCGATCTGCAGGACAGACGATCTAGAAGGGATATGTCCCCGCAAGGCAGGAAACGAGCAGCTGGCATGGTAGCGAAGGACTATCGCACAGTTTCTGGTGTTGGACAGGGATTTCACAACCAGATGAGTGCAGAGGTATGTATTTCGAGCGTGTGTCCGGACGTGTTGATGTTGAAGAGTAACTACATCCGTCCGTTCTCCATTTAGGCAACGTCGGCGTACAGGCGCAACGGTACGATGGCGATGAATCAGCGAAGCCAATCGGCCGCACCGAGCGACAACTATCGGGACGATCGGCGGGACTCGTTATCGCCACAAGATGATAGATATACAGAATATCCAGTTCTTCCATTGCATCAGTATGCGCCAAGATTTCAATCACGATCAGCGACAGCGACACCAACCGGTTCACCGAAGAAACGACAATTACCACAAGTACCTCACATGTCACGGAATGCAGCAATACGGGAGCGGTTCATTCAGGACTTTGAGGAGCGCAGCGGTGGTCGATTCGCGCGGCATCGTGGCCGCCAGAGCCACCATCAACCGACGTACCGTAGCACAGGGATGGGAGGTAGGAACACGAGAGAACGGGAGGGAGAGAGCGTGAGAGTATGAGACTCACGGGAACTGTTTTACTTCGATTGCAGGCTGGGAACGACACTACTCCGGACTATCCGACAGTGACTTGACGACGCATTCGTTAGAGAGTAGAATTAGGCCAAGACACTCGCTATCTCCGGATAAGGATTTTATGGGTGACTTTGGTGATTCCGACATGGAATCGGTAGTTAGTGTTACTTCAAGTGCTTTCTCAACCCAATCGGAGCGACCGCGCGGATCGAAAGGGATCAGGTAAGTGATGGGCGATGGGACCTCCCCAACCCGAACACAAACACGGTGAAGTTGCTTCGAGACAACCGGGCGACATCTAGGGCAATGTAGGCGAAACGCTTCACGTCTCGTTTTTGTATGACCATCTTGAAGGACGCACCAAAATCGCCGTCTACAGCACCGCAGTCTACCGACGGGATGGGCAACGACGTCGCTGTGCGCGCTGCCGAGTGAGTACTCGGGCGGGCAGCAGATGCCCGATAAGACGGGCATCATTCCGGTGTTGTCGGACGTAACGCAACCCGCCATCATTCCTCCCAAACCGGAGTTTGAACCGCAACCTCCCGCTTGTAGTGTGGTTGGTCCTACCGTAGTTGGTAACGCTAGTACCTGTAGCAATTTCGCTTCTGGATCTTCTATACCCTTAGGCGTTCCGATCGACTCTGTACTGTCGGATCCAATACCGATTTCGCCTGCACCACCCGATAAGACTGTTTCAGGAATGATCGGCAATTACGGTCCAGTGCCGTCTGGTCATGGAGGATCCATGCCGGAAGGGTACTTTAACGAGCAGTGCATAACACTGCAACCGGACTGTGGTTCGACCATTCAGAGTTTTTCTATGAATCCAGGGAACGATAACGTTATGAGCACTTCGGTTAATCTCTCTTCCTGTCAGCAGGGTAACCAGCTATCTGCTACTTCGTTTGAGTTTCAATCTGGATCGCTTCCAACCGAACACTATTTTAATCGAGCTAGAGCACCTCCAGCCGGCGGTGTTTCGATGGATCCTATTATGACGTCCTCAATGCACGCTGGCGATGGAACAGGTGCTGTCGATTATGAGCAGTCTGCACCATCAATGGGCCGACGTCCATCGTATGCGATGCGTTCGAACACGTCGGAACCTAACCTCAATTCAATGATCATGCGACGGCACTCAAATCGTCCTATGGAGCAACAGCATGCGTTTGCATACTCGCAACCACGCAACCAGATGATCTCCATTTCGAACCGTTACCATCCGCAATCGCATGCTATGGTAGGCAGAGGTGGTGGAGATCCTGGGGCAAAGTATCCTCCACCGCCGGTTGCTACTAATCAGATAATTTTAAAGTCATCATTTTCGGATCAGAACCTACATAACAGTATCGTGTACGAACCGGGTGGTATGGGAGGTGCCGGGGGTCAGAATATATGCATTTCTAACAAGAATGTGTACGACCCGAACACGGGCTACCAGAATCAAACGATTACATGCATTAGCAATAGTAGGGAAAATCTGGGCGAAAGCAATATTAGATACACGAGCAATCCGGAAGGAACGGTGTGTGAGATCAATGCACCGGATGTCCAGTTCCGAAGTTCGCGTACTTCAAACATCTACGAAGATGTAGCAATACCACTGGACCAGGGAAGAGTTCCTTTAACAGAGTCAATAGGTGTGAGTCTTCCAGTGGCGGTTGATGACCATGCGTACGGCATAAGTGATCGAGATATGAATCCCGAACGAGTTCTTGGCAAACCGATCGAGGTGCTCCGATCGCCAAGCGAGTATCGCTATTCGTCCTACCAAAAGAAACCGCGCGAAGATGCGTACATGGTCAGTAGTGTCGGTCAGGGCAAGCCGGAGAAGATCGCACGCTCCCATTCACTGATCGCTCAGGATCAAATAATTGACATTGAGTACGATTCGGATACGGGGTGGAAGACGAAAAGCGTTCGGAAGAATGTGTTTGCAAGCAGTGTGGAGGAGAAGGTGTACAGGAAGCGGACTCGTTCGCTGGGTGGTGGGAATAGTGAGGATGATACGAAGGACCCGCAGGATAGCTACGGCGATAAGAAGAAGGTTGCTCCAGTGCAGGGTAGAAAAAGCAGGAGTAGTTCCAAGAGCAGTTTGGATCGTAGCAATTTGACGTTGAATATAGTGAAGAATGTGGACGAAGATCCTTCGCCCAGCAAGAAGAACGAAGTGGATAAGACTAGAAAGCCGGAGAAAGCGAGTACAGCAAAACAGGCAGAGAAAGACGTACCAGTTGCTGCAAAGAAGAAAGAGAAAGAAGTGAGTAAGACTACAAAAACAACTTCGGCAGCAAAGCCTTCTGCGATGGTAAAATCGAAATCAACCACTAGTACTCCAAAAAAGGGCACCAAAAGCCCAGCCAAGACAGGAACCAGCGGAGGTTCGATAAAGAAGGCAGGATCTTTGAAAGGAAAACCAACCAAAGCGGGATCTACTGCTTCGGTTGCAAGTGGATCGAAATCGAAGATTACAGAGAAGCCCAACTTCAAAGAGATAGACACGAAGTCATCCAAGTCCAAGCTAGGTAGCAAGAAGGCAGACAGCAAAGGTCGTGTGGATGAGATCAAGTCCGAATCGACCGTGCTGTACAGTAGCTCCGAATCGATCAAGTCCATCATTGACGAGGTGCGTATGGAGCTGTTGCAGAAACCGAAATCAACGGTTTACTTGAGCGACGAGAGCCCAACCGTGCTGAACCGCAGCCATTCGTTTAGTGACGGTGAGCTGAACTACAGCAAACGTGTCCACGATTGTTACGATAAGTATGAGTTTGTGGATGGTCGAAAGCACTATCTGTTGAAGGATGAGCGTTTAAAGGAACGGCTCAACGATCGGTACGGTCGGGAAAGGGCGGTAGGGTACGAGAGGAGTGGAGACAGACGTGGCCGGGGTGATGAAGAATACGAGCGTAAGGGTCGCCGTATGTTACCGGATGGGGAAGAAGATGATCCATTCCGACGGCCGGAAATGTTTCCAAAGTGTAAGTCACGCAGCTCTAGCCTGGTGTCGAACGAAGAGGGTGAGGTTAGGCTCAGACGTAAGGTTTACCACAGTGATAGTGCGGAAGACGATGATGGTGGGGAAGAGGAGGAGGGCGATGATGAGGTGTTTGAAAGTTCGTTCTCCAGAGGTAGGAACTCGTCGTTCAATGGGAAGTCTTCGTTGAAACGTAGAGCACGGTATGACACGAGGCGCACGAGCAGTCTCGAGGGTTTGGACCAGTTTCTTGCCAACCTGAAAGATCGCGATCGTCACGATCGGCATGGTGGGCGAGAGGGAACGTACGGCAGTAGCAAGAGTGACAGTGCCCGTCATAGCTCGGTCAGCATTAACGAGAAGCCCGAATACTTCGAGTACGCCAAGTCTCCCTCGTCACCGTATTGCACCAGCGCTGGTGGTAGTGGCCGTAGTGCTAGTAGTAGAAAAACCGCTAACTATGCTTCAACTCTTTCCTCCAACAAATCCTCGAACGGCGTTGCGTTGCTGCAAACCACACCGAAACGGCCCTCGATGAAAAAATCTTCCAACGCGTCAATGGCGGGCGATGATGGTGGCGGTCGTTCCCGTTCGCACGATCGTCACTCGAACCGGTCCGGATCGCCGTCCACTGCTTCGGGGACACGGGATCATCCGCAACGACGTACGCGCGCGTCCCACAGTGACTACGATGTGCGAGGCCGCAGTCGCTACGGTGGCCACAACGGAGGACGAGATGCTTACCGGCAGCGTGATCGTGAGCGAGACCGTGATCGGAACAGCAGCGATCAGGAGCGGGACCGAGATCTGAGCGATCGTGAGCAACGGGAATCGCGGGAGCGCGGTGAACTGGACCAAAGTCTTTCGAATACCGAGGGAACACCGGAGGATAAGATAGGTAGGTGACGTCTAGAATCTTCGCGTTCTCTCTTCGGATACTAATTTATCTCTCTCCCTCTCTGTTTTAGACGGTAGCCTAAGTGATACAGCAGTGATACAGAGCTTGGACGCACGACGTAAGTTGGACCAACGATCGCCGAAAAGCGAAACACCCACCAGGGACCGGGACCGGTTCGGCGCTGGTATGGGTATCAAGAGTAACTCAACATCGCAACTGTCGGCAACAGGTAACTACTTCTGCACAAGTCTTGTTATTCGTGTGAGTTTGAGTTTTTGTACAGTGGTTGCTGTCAGACCGCCGACCGCAGACGGATTTACGTACTACGGTGGCGTAACTGTCCTGGACGGGCGTCAGTGTATCCAAAATTCTAGACCGTAATCTGGCGATTAGTGAGTGTTCTAAATTAAGCTTAATGGCCCAATGGCAAAGCAAGAATGGCAGCGAGAAAGAGGGGAACAGTCGAACCGAACGGTGGTACACCAAAGCAATATGCACCATCCCTACTGCGTCCCAACCTTTCCCCATTTTTTCCCCTTTGCCTCTCCTCTCCTACACGCTCCCCCCTCGTCCTCCTTCTCCTCCTTCTCTGTTTCACTGTGTGTCTCTCTTTCTGTGTGTAGCATCAATGTACAAAAAATACCATTCTCAGCCAATAGCGTGCGGAACTGACACTGTTTTGATAATCAATTTCATTCAACATATGAAAAAGGTCGTAAGCGACGCATGGGGTTTGGTAAGCGGGGCAAGAATTCCTTCACCGTACATCGAAGCGAGGAGGTGCTTCCGGGCGAGGTGCGCGGCGGCGGCGGTCTATCGCGAGGCTCGTCCGCCTCCAGCGATGGTGAAGGAAGTGCCGACGGTGACAGGTTCGCTGCAGCCATTTTTGTTTCACTCCTGTGTTTTGGTTACTAGGGGTTTTATTGGTTTCCTTTTACGTTAGCCTTTCAGTTCCTAGTTGTTGTTTTAGTTTGTTTGTTTTTGCTTTTTTGTTTTTGGTATAGTTTCTGGTTACGCTAGTTACCATTTCTTAACGTAAACATCAAGGTTTGGTTTTCTGTTGGAACATCCACAAACGCACACACACACACACATATGTTTTTGGTTATTGTTTTGGGAAAGTTTCTCAAACTAATTTTACATCCGGATGTTCCTTCGTAGTTGATTTTTTGGTTTTTTTTTAGTGCAACCTGATGTTTGGTTTGTTTCTTTCATTATTTTCTTGTTAGTCGGTAGTGTATTAGTAGTAAAATAGCAGGAAAAGAGTTTGGACTAACTAAACAAGAAGTTTTGCATAATGTTTTCTATTTGTCCATCGTTTGGTTATTGATTCCCTTACTATGATTTGCAAACGTGTATAAAGGCATCATCAT
>KZ061858.1:34181-98433 GCA_002091835.1 Anopheles maculatus
GTGTGTGTGTGTGTGTATGTGATGTGTTTGTATTTTAGCCGCAGTTTCGGTGTGGCGCCGTGTTGCCGTATGCGAAAACGATTTCCGTTTCCGTTCTGTTCTAATAATTTTTGCCTTCCGTTTCCTGTCGCCACTCGAAACTATTTTCACAATATTTTACTCCGTATGTGTGTTTCACCCTCGTCTATTTATACTCTCATTTCTTTCTGTGTCTATCTGAACTCTTACCGGAGACATGTTTAATGAGTGTTTTTTTCCTCTCTATTTTCTAAGTGTTTGTTGTACTGTGTGCTTTATGCTCTCTCTCTCTCTATCACTCTGTCTGTCTAACGCTCCCTTTCTCTCTATTTCCTCTCTTTGGCTTTCGTGGGTATGGCTGACATATTGTATCTTCTGCTCATGATTTGGCTGTTTACTATTTAGCTGTCCAATTGATGTGTTCAATGCGTTACCATTTAAAAAAAAAAAGCAACATCTCTAGTTCGTTTCACTTGTTTATTGAGCTCAGTTAAAGCGAAGCGCCGAAATGTATGCAATGCAATGCTTTTATAAACGCAACGCTTCAAGCAAGCAGGCTTACAAAGTGTGTTACAAAGTTTGCAGCGCAATTTTGGTTTGTTTACTGTTATGTTTGTAAAATATGTTTTAAACATTTATTTTATATTAATTTATTTTCCTTTCTAAATTTCTTTGTACATAAATGAATGTTTTTGGAAGGTTATGCAAGCGTTTGCATATGAATCTTCCAGTGTAGTGTAGTAACGAACCGTTTGTTGCCATTGTTTCCACGTACTCATGTAAATATACGGCCCAATGTCATTTTCCATTCTCACCAGTAGTAGTGCATGACTGTCTCTCAGCACCTAGTAGTTGTACGCTTCGTAGAATGCTCCACTACACGACACACTACAAACTGTCTATCTCTCCCTGTGAAGCGTTCATCACTGTGAGCTCTATGCGTGTTCTATCGAGCGACCAAAAACGCAACACTATCGATTGTTTGATGTAACCTTTCCCGAAGCGATATGTTCCAACTCGGTGTCGCCCTTGGCAGGGACGTTTCTCTTACAATCCTAAGTGTACCATGCTCAACCCTTACTGTACTACTCTGTTCTTCACTACCGAATGCATCACCCTGTGTGCTGTACCTGCTATGTTGCTTTCGGTCAACATAGTTCTACTCTCCAGTATCACTTGTGTCCAAGCTGTACTGTATGTTCAGGATGTTCCACTTTCAGAGACTCCTTAACCTGATCTGATCCGACTGTTTTGTACCTCGCTATGTAACGCTCTTACCTCTCTTAAGAAAAAAAAAACTTACCTTCATATGTGGTTTGTGCCCTATTTGAAGTTGTTTGTTTTCCTGTTATGCGACAAAACAAAACTGTGTGAGACTGTCCGTTCTGGTTTAGTTATTGTATTGTTTGGCTTTCTTTTCCTTCTCTAGGAATCTGAACGATATTTTGAACGTTTTGTTTATTTTATAATGAAAACATGATCTATCTTTTACTTTTAGTCTGTTGTCCTGATTAAAAATGCATTAAATAACTAAAGTTTAGTTAATTTCCTAAACCAAACCAATCTCTTTTCAGCTATATTTATTATTCTCCGTGTACGTGTGCGTTTTGGTGTGCTTGATGTCTGTGTGTTTGGTTACCGATATTGTTTCTTTAAGTTCCCATTATTCTTGGTCCTTTCTAAGAATGGTGATTTATAGCGAAGAATAAGATACACGATAAGTATGCGAGTAAATTGAATGAAGTATACCTTGCGTACCTTTCGTCTGTCTGTTAAGAATTTATTAGTTTTTGAATGAAAACCTCTAGTTTCTGTTACCGTTAGTGCACTAAGTATCGATTCTTTTTGCAATTATGTGTTTTTGTTTTAAGCCTAATACAACGACCGATTAGTGAACAGTGATTAATATAACTTTTTTTCGATATCCGTTCCCATAACGTGTGACATTCGCACCGCAGATGGTCACCGTCGCTACGTGTAGCGGGTGATACGGGACCTTTATCGGACTTCATCGATGGTTTGGGACCAGGACAGCTAGTTGGACGCCAGGTACTGGGTGCTCCGGCCTTAGGTGATATTCAACTGTCTATGTGCTATCAGAAGGGTTCCTTAGAGGTTGAAGTGATAAGAGCAAGGGGATTGCAGGTGAGTCTCCCAAACGCCCATAGTCATCACGAGGTTCGGCACAATGGTAATCACGTTTCGGTTTCCATTCCACAGGCACGTCCTGGCTCAAAAGTACTTCCAGCGCCTTACGTTAAAGTGTATTTAGTTTCTAAGAGCAAGGGGATTGCAGGTGAGTCTATCAAAGCCGACACGAGGTTCGGTCCGATGTTAATCACATTTCGGTTTCCATTCCACAGGCACGTCCTGGCTCAAAAGTACTTCCAGCGCCTTACGTTAAAGTGTATTTAGTTTCCGGTAAAAAATGTATAGAAAAAGCAAAAACAACGACTGCTAGGAAAACGTTAGACCCACTATATCAGCAACAACTAGTGTTTAGGGAACCGTTTGCAGGCTGCATACTGCAAGTAAGTATCGCTGGAAAGAAAGGACGCTGGCTAGACGTGTACATACTAATGTGAATGTTTTCTCGCCTCTCACCAGGTGACGGTTTGGGGAGATTATGGTCGGATGGAGGGCAAGAAAGTATTCATGGGCGTAGCACAGATAATGCTGGACAACCTCAACCTCTCACACATAGTCATCGGCTGGTACAAACTGTTCGGAACAACGTCACTGGTCAGTGGGCCACCTAGTTTGGGCCTGTCTAGAAGATCCTCGATCGCCTCACTCGATTCACTCAAGCTGTAAAAGCCACTAACTGAGACCCATTGAGCATCTATCCACAATTTCTTTTCTATCCCTGCTCTCTCTCGCTCTCTCTCTCTCTGTCCACCATTCCGTCATCATCACGCTCTCGTTCTATCTCACTGTGTCCCAAAACACACGATCCTTCTCTCTCACTATCTCCTTTGTTGTGTGCTGCAAACCTGTAAGCCAATAGACACTGTTGAACACACCTCTGCCTGCTTCTACAGCGCAATGTCTGTGTCGAGCAAGTTGCGTGAGCTGCATACTTCTGGCTGATTGTAGCTCTCTGATCCTATCAATTCCCGTTCAAGAATGCTGTGTTCTGTTTAAACGTTTAGCAAAGTTTTTATGTTCGATTGATTTTGGAGACATCCCTTCACACATACACACGAGCTCACACCGTGTTTGTGCAATACGTTTTGAAACATGTTTGGTTTTAGTATTTGTTTTTTAGAACTAGGTTCTATGTTTTTGTGTAGTTAAACTGAACTTATCTCTGCTATCGAAACTTCTAACACAAAACTTGTATCCTTGAAGGGCAGCAAGAATTAGTTTGAGATATAAATGAGTGGTTAGCCCTTCCGAAGATGTCAGTGGTTAGATTTCTTTACCCTCAGTTTATCGTTTTAAACGCGTGAAGACTGCAAAACGTTGAAGCTAAAAATACTGGAAAGCAGGTCAACACACTCGTCTAGGTTTGTTACAGCATTAAATGTTGCATCTATCTATTCCTTCGCTACTCTTCTTCGTACTTGTAACTGTTTAACATTGTATCTACTGAAATATTTCTATGCTGACCATATTTCATGCAAAAGCTTTTCCAGAATTAGTTTATTCAAACTGTTTTCTATTTAATCGAGTTAATGTCTAGTTAATGTTGAAGAAATCCTGCTCCTGTTCCTGTTAAGTTCAGTTTCGCTTTTTTCCTTAACAACATAACCTTCCAACCCAGCCTATATCGGGTTCGAACCCAAGAAAACTCCTGTCAAATTTTGTATCCCTATTCAATGCTCGTACAAACCCACTTGTGAGCCAGTTTCACCGTAGCTGGTTAGCTTGAGCACATCGTAGTCCCAACACTGTACGAATGTGCATAACGAAATCCTAGCTGCAACACGTTTACTAGCAAACGAACGCAAATACAAAACAACTCACCTTGTTTTCCCATATTCGGTATCTCCTCTCTAGGTACGTCTTTAAATCACTTCAAACAATCTTTTGCATGTGTACTACATAGGTGTTTAGTACTTGCTTTTCGTTTTAGTTTAATGTTAGATGATTCCTTGTTTTTATTTATTCTAATACTAGATTCTTCTGGCTAATTGTAAAGCTTTTAAAAGAAAAGATTCTTTCCCTTGAGTGTGCACGCTAGTATAATTTTCCTTTCAATTGTTATCGTCTCGCAATCAGTCGCATTAGTTTCATATTACCTTCATTTCCGACTAGAAAGACAGTGTTAGGTTGTTTGACGATCATTTAGCTCTATCTTATGCCAAACGCTAGCTAGTTATTTCTTAAGCTCAATCAATCATATCAGCACAACAACTGGTAAATAAACATAATAATGCTAAACTCTCTTCCCTCTTTTTGCTTTTGTGTTGCACCTCTTTTCTGCTGTATTTCAATTGCAGTAAGACAAACTTATTTCCAAACCTGCACTTTATCCAAGGAACGATGTGAGCTTCACACTCCCCTGTGCATCACGAGGTGGCCTGAGAGTGAGCCTGGCTTCTGCGATAGTATAAGTGGACGAATGAGAGCAAAACCAAAAGCAAAACAGCAACACGTGTCTGCTAGTGCTGGCGCGCGCGATCGAAACCGTTACGGCCTTATGTACGCAGGGACGCACTGGAGCAAAAAAAACACTTACTGGCACACGCCCGGTACTGCGCTGCCAACGCAGATTTGGGCACAGGCGGCGTCCAACCACTACCGGAACCGGATCTGCTGTGCATGTGGAAATCAGCCTAGAAAGCGCTATATCAAGCGCGCGATGTTTTGGGTGGGATGCGGTGATAGATATTACTTGTTTTAATCGATCCATTACCATTACCATACTTTAACCACTTCTCTTCGTAAAGCATATTTGTTGAAGTCGACAATGAGATTAGGAACAAATGTGAAACGGTGTCAACCAGTAAGCGGTCGCAAACATGTTGAAATACAACTTATACAACGGAAGGAAGCGGAATAAGCAAAGAAAAAACGCAAAACAAAAAATAACAGTTCATTTCACTAGCGAATAATGTTAATGGGATCGTGGAATAAGCGAGAAAGGAGTTAGGGGAGAAACAAAAAATAAAAAAGAAACTCAAATCTGTGAATTTATTAAATTGTAATATTTGAAACCAAACCAAAACTAAACAAAACACACCTTACACGAACATGCGAGTAGCAGGGGAAGATAAAGTATAACATAAAAAAGAAAAATCATAATTATAACTCTAATTATAATAAGTATATGCTTCAAGTCAAACGTTTAAAGGGGAACGATAGAGCAGCTGGATACAGTTAGTGCAGGCACAGGAGGTTGGCGAACGTGTGAGAAGGGTTTGCGTGAGATGAAGTGCAAAGAGACGGGAGGACATTCAATATCACACTTTTCCCTGCTGAAACAAACACAAACCAACAAGAATCGAACGGAGTATCTTGATTGCTCGCAAAAGGTAACAAATACAACGTTCGTTGTATTTATGATGACGAGGGAAGTACAAAAATGCTTGAGCGATCGAGAATGACCGAATCAGTTAAATAAAACAAACTCATGTCAAACGAACGCAAAAACACAGCAACACTCTCAACAACACTCGTATCTCTCACACATACCTATTGACATATGAACGAAGCAACAAGCAAAACAACAACAAAAACAAACTAAAATCAACATATTGTTTGCCTTAGCACACGAATAGACGCTGTTTAAATAAACTCATGCTTTCTAAAACAAGCTACTAAGCGAAAAGCCGCATTTACACGCAAATAAGCAGAATGTACCGGAACGGATCGGAGTGGCAGCAGCAGCAGCATCAGCCGCAGCACCAGCTATATCTGCTGTGTGCAGTGTAAAAGCTTTGAGCTTCTCTTGCGCCACTAGGCTTGCAAACAAAAAGGAAGCGAGGACCCGTATGAAGGAAAAACCGTATGGGGATAGCAACAAATCATAAAGTTAAAAGCAAAACAAAAACAAAAATGTAAAACATCATCACACCAGCTATCGTGGGAAGTGGGTACGTAGTGGGAATGAATGCTAATGCACCGTTTACTATATACTAAACTAAAGCAAAAACTCAGCAAAAAATGGCACGAGAATGGGGGGTTTTGGGAAAAGTAAAAAATGGAATGAGAAACGAGCCAAAAAACCATATCTTTATCAGTAAGAAAATTCTTAGCAAATATGAAACACAAAATGAAAGTTATAAAAAATGAAGCAAAACAAAGAAGAAGAAGACGAGGAAGAAAAAAACCGAAGAAAACAAAAACAAATGTAACAAAAACAAACCGGCGAAACGAGACAGATAGGGCGATACCACAGCATGGTGAACATTACTATAGGATGCAGCACTTGTTTTGCTGAGTATGAGAAACGTTTAGGGTTAGCTAGGAGCATGAAATACGGATATTAGGTTCGCAGCCGTGAGGGTTGAAAATTGCGCGGTGCAATATGGTAAAATGGTGATGAAAGTTTGAGCAACTGTTTCATTCAGTTCAGATAACAGAAGAACGGAAAGTCCATATTGTTTTTACACCTGTTTGGTTTGTGAGGACACAGATCATTCGTTCCCTCTGTCTGTTACCAACATTAGAGAGCGTTTGCGCATTTGTTTCTTTCTTGTTTACGGGTTACCCAAGTTGGTCTGTTAATTTTTGCGCAGTAAACACTGCAACCTGTCATCACCATGATTCGTTTGAATGCGCAGATTTATGTATATATATAGAACGAAAGCGTAAAGAAAGATGTAAAGCAAACGAAAAGCTGACTAATACACTTATCAGCGTTTTTTCACCAACACATTGGAGCTACCATTAAGTATGGGTTTTTCCTTTATCACTTCACTTTTACTCTCTCTCTGTCTCGATTTCTCTCTTGTCTCAAAGCTTATTTCTTCCCCTTTTTGAAAACGAAAGCCTCAACATTATTACATTGTTAGGAACAAAATGCAACGAGCATCAGCTGTCTTACGTAAAGTACGATCAAGGTAAAACTAAAAACTACAAAACAACAAACTATCAAATAAGAAAGGAAGAATCCAAGCGATGCGAAAGTAAGCGAGAATACTGTAAATAAGATCAGGTTTCTACAGGGAACTTTGAGAAACGATTCATTATCATATAGCCAATCAAACTAACAACTTCTCAGTGAGGCAGAAAGCAAGACAAAATGGCAGACAAAAGCAGACTCAGTAACATGAAGCTCGTTGTCCACAGTGTGTGTTTAGATGTGCTCGCTCCTACTTCCGTTGCTTGACTGCTTTTAGCTTTTTTTTTCCGTCTCCACTATCTTCCTGAGCACTATGTCTGGTTCGTTCGTTTTTGAAGGACAAACTCAAAAGGGCTCGTCGTACTTGCTCTTCTTTTTCTCTCTCACTCGCGAGCGATGCTTTAAACAACGAAACTGGCCACTGTCCACCGACACTGGCACACCGTTTAATGTGGTTTAAGTTTTTGGTTGGCATAAACAGTGGTTGATCGTACTGTAAACGATTGACACCCGATACACAGATGTTTGATCCGTCCAGTGGAAATGGATTCCTTTGAACGCCACACAAAACACAACAACCAGAAAACGATACGAGCAAACTGCTTATTACTGATCTGTTTGCCACGTGTTCGTGCCTGCCTTGGGAGACACTCTTCGAAGTGACGTGAAGCCAAAAACAAAACAGAAAAAACCAGGACCAACCGATTGTTCTACCCGCGTATTTCTGGATAATCTTCGGTTTATCGAAACAAAATTGTCCCGGGAAATGGTTTAGGAAGTGAAGAAAGGTTTTGGTTTTTACTGAGCTTAAAGTTGGTTTGTTTTATTTAGTATAAAATTATTATGTTTGTTTCATTGTGAAACCGAAATACGCTTAGTGCCGGTAAGGTCTGCTCCTTTTCCTTTTCAACGATCACCGACATGCATGTTCCGGCGATGTTGAGAAACAAGGACAAAG
This sequence comes from Anopheles maculatus, assembly GCA_002091835.1. NCBI lineage: Eukaryota > Metazoa > Arthropoda > Insecta > Diptera > Culicidae > Anopheles > Anopheles maculatus. The sequence continues at coordinate 42,170 of KZ061858.1, forward strand.
TGAAACGAGTATGAATGAAGTTACAGACAGTGTTTAGGATTATAATTGTTGCTTTAAGTGCTTCGCAGTATGATTGCAAAAGAAACGATCAAAAACTTGTAAAAAATCGCCAAAAAAAGGACGGAAAGCCAGGAAAAACCAATTCGAAAACAGCAAATGAGGCCTATTGAGAATACAAAACATAACAAAGCGGATAGTTTAGGGTGTAGTGTTGTGTTATGCAGTTGCAAGCTAATGTTTTAATTGTTCCCCCCGTTTGTTGGGTAAGTTTTGCTCGCTTACCGTGCCACACACGGATTACATTGAATTGCCTAATTTGGTGGTGGGATCGTGATAGGAGCGCGATGAAAGGATGGACGATTGTAGCTGGACACAGCTTGTTTTGGGAGCATATTCTTATGAATCGTACGCTGCTTGCTTATTACTTTCGATGTTGGTACCATAGGTTGCTTGATATATGCTGTTTCACACACAGACTCACACACGCAGACACGCGAATCCTGCCAACTGTGAGGGATGCGAGTCAATCGCTCTCGTTCGTTTGGAGCGCAAGTGAAAACGATACCAGGAAAGGGAAAATGTTACCACTATATCGATTATTTGCCGTTTGGGTAGGAGTGTTTGGTGAGCACTAGTAGCAACATCAAAACATCAAGTGGCAGAAACACAAGAAACAAAAACAAAAGCAAAGCAAACATACAACCAGGGCGCAGTTGGCAAGATTGAAAGTGAGAGCATGTGTACGCAAGAGTGTGAGTGTGCGTGTGCGTGTGTTGGGAAATACGGGAATAGAAATGTTAGTAGATAAAACAAAAGGAATGTTAAGCGAAAAGAGGTAAATAATTTACAAACAAAGTGAACAGAAGATGCAGAAAGAAAACAAACAAAACAAGTAACAAAGCAAAATCATTAAATGAATCAACAATCCAACCAACATGGAACACACAACCGCAACGTTTTTTGTTTCTCTCCCCATTTCCGTCGTGGTGAAATGGGCGAACGTTTGTACAAAGCTAGGCAAAAATGGAAAACCACACATTGAGATCAACTCTAGTACCCGTAGCTAAGAACCAATGATGAAACGACTGGGTGGATGATTAGACATGCAAGTAACAAAAGAAAAAGTAAATTTTAAAATTATTTTATATCAAACTAAGTATTAAACACAGATACACTACACTACACGGACACGGAGAAACGAACAGACACACAAACAGACATACAAAACACGTAAACAATCGCTACTGGAACAATGCTGTAAGTAAATGCTGAACGAAACCGGTGAGGTGCAAATGGCTAAGGGCTAGAGAGTCATGAGTTTTTGGTTTGTCTCACAACTAGAAGTTAATCGGAAAAATCGACAACATTATATAAATATTTAAAAACACACACACACACACACACACACACACACACACACACATACACACTAACATGAAGAAACATCAAACTAACCAAACGCGCCAAACGGAATGAAACAAAATCGAATCGCAACGCTTGGAAACGGTCACATAGCTCCACATATATCATCGTACATTTCGTTTCGAGGTTTGGCGGGGTCGAAATCATGCAACACCGTTGCGTTCTACCCTGCACCAAGACGCATCCTACCAAACAAACTCATTCCATTAGAAGAACAATGCGTCTGTCGGTCTCCGGTAAGACGACAAGCCGAGAAAAGCGAAAGAAAAACAGACAGTACGGCGCTGAAAACGAATCAAGTGCAAGGATACGGTCGGAGAGATCCGAACAACAACAAAAAAGCGGGGGAAAAAATAGGATAACACAATATACACAAAACTTATAGTTAAAAAACTGCATTATACTTACAGTGTCAACCGTATACAGTAACATGCACACTACGAACGCGTATACATTTGGAACTCGTACATGGGAAACAAGGCAAAAACCCCCCAACGTACATATGCAAGGACGAACGGTCAAACCAGACAGACAGTATAGGCAGACAGACAGACACAGCAAAGGCACAGAGAATACACTGCTCAGGCGTAGGAGCGGGATGCGATGAAACGCGAGCGATAGGTGCGATCGCAACCATGAACATAATTCAAGAGAATATTGTAAAATACAAAAATTTCTATTATTATTAAAACCATATATAAATATACCGGAACAAAACAAAACAAACAAAAAAATCTATATATATATTAATATATATTAATATATATATATACATTAAAGAAAGGAAAAAAAACTGTATCCCCTCTCGGCTAAGAAAATGTCGAGAAACGACAATAAAACTGTGAGATTGAAAACGAAAACAAATGTAGATGCGTTTTTCTTCATTAACGTTGAGAATTTTTTATTTTGTTATCGTACTTGTAGCCTTGTGCACTTCATCACGAGTCATTCTAATATCGAAGATTCCGTGAGGATTGCTGTTTGGGTCTACAGAAGCTCCAGATGTATCAGATTTCCTCTATCTGTTCATATGTTCCTTGATGATCTTGGAAACTGGGTATGAGTCTTGCATCCTCATCACGTGCCCCAACCAGCGTATCCTTCCGGCTTTGATGACCGTCAGGATGTCTGCTTCGTCAAACAGCTCAGCTAGCTCGTGGTTCATTCTCCTTCTCCACACGCCCTGCTCGCAAACACCGCCATAGATAGTTCGTAGCATCCGCCGCTCGAAAATGGCAAGTGCATTGGCGTCCTCCGCCAGCATAGTCCAGCATAGTCGTGCCCGTAGAGGACTACCGACCGTATCAGTGTGCGGTATATGGCGCGTTTGGTACGTTGTTGGAGTCTTCTGGATCTCAGGAGTTTGTGGAGTCCGTAGTAGGCACGATTCCCCTGAACAATGCACCTTCGGATTTCGCAGCTTACGTTGTTATCCGAAGCTACGATCGCGCCAAGGCAGCAAAACTCCTCTACTACCTCGAGATCGTCGCTGTCAACTTATACTCTGCTTCCGAGTCGTGCTCTATCACGGTCAGAGCCTCCGGCAAGCAGGTACTTTGTCTTCGTCGCATTGATTCTCAATCTAATCCTATCGGCCTCTTGTTTCAGTCGGGTGTACGCATCGCACACCGCCGCAGATGCTCGCCCGATGATATCAATGTCATCCGCGAAGCCAAGGAATTGGAGAGACCGGGTGAAAATCGCGCCCCGGATGTCGAAGCCCGCGCTTCGCATGACACTTTCCAGAGTGATGTTGAACAGCAAACAGGAGAGTCCGTCCCCTTGCCTCAGTCCCCTGTGAGATTCGAACGATTCCGACAGCATGTTCGACACTCTCACCTTGCACTGCACACCGTCCATTGTAGCCCTCAACAGCCGTACCAGCTTCGCAGGGAAACCGTACTGCCGCATGATGTTCCATAGCTCGGTACGATCTATGGTGTCGATGAACAGGTGGTGCGTGGGGATCTGGTGCTCTCGGCACTTCTGGAGGATCTAACGTAGAATGTAGATTTGGTCGGTAGTGGATTTCCATCCAACAAATCCAGCTTGATAGCTCTAGACGAAATCTGTAGCAAGAGGCGCAAGTCTGCAGAAGAGTATTCGGGACAGGATCTTGTAGGCAGCATTCAGGACTCTGATGGCTCGGAAGTTAGCACAGTCCAGAATTTCGCCCTTTTTGTACACTGGGTGAATAACATCCAGTTTCTAGTCGCCCGGTAAAAGTTATTACACTACTGTTATTATAGCTATTATTATTATTAACAAAAGGATGCCTTCAAGTCTAAGCAATTTATATTAAAACTAACTTCAGTCAAAGAATAACGAAAACAAAGCACGAAGACGAGTTCGAAAAAGTGACAACTGGACATGATAGTCAAATAGATTCTGAGAGTTGTAAGGCTGAGAGCCTTCTATGCAGAAATTTAAACAATTTAAGTTGAAAAGTAACGCATTAATAGATTAATTCAAAAATTAGCAAATAAACTTGTGGGTTTTAAACGATAAATCAATCGCTTTGCTTCAAAACATTTCCATTTGCAACATTCTTCTTCTAAGTAGCGTCGTTAACCGATTGGTAAATAGATTCGAAATACAAGTATTCCCCTCACACGTACTAACGTTTCACATTTTCACCGATGCAGCCGAAAAGAGCGCAGCCAAGTACGCAGCCACTAGTTTCAAAACACCACATTGTACGTCAAAACACATTGTCACTGCGGTTGACAGGCGAACGGAACGGAAAATGTTTGACGGTGCGTGATGCGCCGGCGCCCAGCTAAAAATCGCAACCATTTTATCAGTCAATACTTCACAATTTTGCATCACGGCACGCAAAACGGCTGTAATAATTACACGGGAGCTGCAAAAGTGTTGCCACCAAACAAAATTTCACCATCACCACCACCACCACGCGCCATCTCACCAGCACCAGCGGGTTCGTCCAGCAAAACGGGAGAAAATCGTCGGTCCAGCAGCAATTTGCAGCAAACGGATACGGTTAAGTTGCGATAAGAAGTTGACCCTCTTTTTGTACGTTGGTTGGAGGGAGAGTCGGGAAGGATTCTAAGCAGTGCGGAGGAGTGAGCGATTGAGCAGTTCCGGCGTACGTACGGCGAATGTGTGTTTGTGGAGTTATTTGGCATACAACTGCATTTAGGGAAGTGTGCCACAGTGTGAGCGGTGTGACGAAGTGCTAGTGCTATTACCCAAACGGAAGTGTACATTTCGTTGGTGTGCGGGAAAAGCACAGGTGGATGCCACCATTACCTCCCTGGACCATTACAGCAAGGTGGAAGTTGCATTCCGATGCACCGAGCGGTAGCAACATAACTTCAATGTAGTCTACTACGCAGCGCATTACAAATATCACTTACATATCAACGATAGCTTGTAAGAATAGACGTAGACCTAAGTATGCTATAAGCAGAGCGTGTGCTATCCTAGCACGTAAGCCAGTAACCGATACATATCATCCGAGCAACATCGAAGCAGATAAATGTTGTGTGGTAAACGAGCACTTTTAACCTAGAATGCATAAATATATCTATTTGTAATTGTAAATGTAAGAAAGAGAAGCGTAAAGTGCAAATTAAGAAAGCAAAACCCAATACATATCATACTACTAGCGTGAGCTAGTGAAGCCTTTGGCAAACGATAAACAACACCTTTTATAACAAGAGTTTTGTATCAAATAACTCTCCTGACCTTTAACCTGTATACAATTGACACTTTGGAAGAGAACGAACAGCATCTAATAGGAAAAAAAAATTGGCCAGGGAGGGTACACAACCGGACCCGAACGGCGGGGGGGGGTGTGTGTGCTAGCGCTACTGTGTTTGTTTGTGTGAATAGTGTTGTGTGACGTAAGCGTACCGTACGCCGGAAGGACATGCAACCCAACTCCTCCTGTCTCTGTGTGCGTGTGTAAGCGTGTACGACCGAAGCTAGTTGTTTGGAGCTTTCGGAGTCTTTTCTGGATAATTCGAAGCAGCACTCTGTCTAGACTGCAAGCACCCCTATTGGACAGCATCAGAGCGTGTGTGTGTGGTGGTGAGCGGGACATTGGTGGAACATATTTGGTAAGTATTGGCAAAGAAGATTTACAATTGATTTCTACATAGCTATTTGAACTCATTAGTCAAGAGGCCGGGATTGTGCCAGGAAAGGGGACGTGTCGTCGGGTTGATGAGGTCGGCTTGACACGTCAATAATGACTGTTGACGCGATCCCGTTCCCCGAGTGTCAATTGCGGAATCGGAGGAATTATTAATAGTATCAATTAAAAACAGGTCCATTGTTTACCTACCCGTTGGGGTGTCCTGTTCATCCAGGCAGGACGATTGTGTGCGCGTGAATGTTTTATGGGAAAATAGTTTCATATTGAGCCCGTATTGACCTACATCGGGATGTGGGACAGTGAGATCGGAATGATAATTATGCGTCCGTTTTAACACGTTGATTGTTTCGATGCCTAGAAGTAATGAACAATTGTCGTTTGACGGTTGACAGCTTGATGGATGACCGGTTAGCTAAACATGCCCGGGACTGACAGCACGGAGGGCGAAGCATTTCACAATCCGCAGCTGTAGGATCTCCTTGTTTTAGTAAATTTATATACTCTTATAGTTGAGGATATCAAAATCCATATAAAACACCCTTAAGATAGTGGTAGACGATCGATTACTCAACTTGTAGGCAAATAAACTGCGTAAGAACCTATTTCCATTGCCGCTTCTTTCGATGCCGTTTCCCTTTGAAAGGTTGTGGTTTTTCCTGAGAAAAGCAAAAGCAAATTTTTCACCAAATTTGCCGTACTATTTCGCCAAGGTTTGCAGTTAACCAACCCCATCCGACGGGCTGATGTGCCCGAGTCAATCGTCAGTATCCACTTTCAACAAACTACGATGATGACGATGGGCAAATGGAAGTATTTTGCTTGCTTTTTCTTGTTGAAAGTGAACCTGTCCTCTGGTGTGGCTGTGTGTGTGTGTGTGCGTGTGTTTGAGGGAGTGTTTTATTATATGGATCCAGCCCTCAACCTGTACAATTGCGCCTCCAGTCTTGTAGGTGGTAGTAAGAAAACTCCTAATGTTTATGGCCAACTCGAAGCCTTTGTCGCCATGGTAACGTGGACGGGTTCGGTTGCTAACTGGTAGGTGTATGGTAAAGCCTGCCAGCGGAACACACTGCGGAAGGATTGATTGGGGAGAATGGTAGTGGTGGTTATCGATATTCGAAACGGCTCCAAAATGGATGGCTGGCAACGGAAATCGTTGCTAAGAGGACTATACTTTTCCCATTGCAGGTAGTATACAGTGCTGATGTAGATATCTAATGGAGTAAAAGAGTTTGAAGTATGTCCAAGTCTTGTTGTATCATTTTCACCGTAATTTCACACTCAGCATTTTATGGTTTGCAGGAAATAGCGTAAGTAAAATCGCATATTATCAGAGAAGCAGGTATCTTGAGACGTTCGACTATGCTTCACTATGGGCTCTATTTCCATTTGCAACAAAATCAGCAATGGCTGAGCCGGCTCCCCCCTCCTGGTTGCCTTATGCGGTTGGCGTTCCAGCTCATGAATGATTCATCGAGTGCGCATAGGATGCTTCGGTTCGTACCACATTCGTATTTCGAATGCCGTTTGAGCAAAAATTGCTGCCTGAATCCGTACGCCGTTCGCACAGGCTAGCGGCTTAAGGGAAAGGATTTATTATTAATGAACAGATAAAAGTGAGTACCTACCTAACCTACCTGGCGAGCTGCTAGAGAAAGTGTGTGTGTGTGTGTGTAACAAAGATGTAGATTTGAATTGAAATACAACATTTGCAGTCATATTGATGTGTAACTTTCACGTCGTTCTGTGTGAAAATGCGTAAGCACTTTAAAGGGCCGTGCTATTGGAAAATGTTTAAGAGGATTAATGTTGCAGATGAAAATTCGATTGCTCTCACATCATATTATTCTTATAGAAGAACATTAAGACGATTCTATTACATCTTTGCAAACTTCCAATAAAGTAAGCGAATTGTATCAACAACAATACTGTTCTATCATTAAGCATCACCGTTTTCCGTTCCGTGTTCTCGGCGCGAAGATTTTAGCACGCCTCTCCCGCACCGTGCCCGTGTTTTATGGCGTAGAACGAGAAAACATCGGTACGCGCTGAAATATGTAACAGAAAAACGAGGGGGTTGAGAGAAAAAAAAACTCCGTTATTTTGCTTCTCCATGCCCCTTTTTTCCCCGTGGCGGTCTTCCCCAAACGGATCAACAGCGCGCAAATAGAGAGACGCGCACCTAACCGATGCCGTTTCCATCTAATTATCGGGCCAGAGTTTTTCCCACCAACATAATAATCAACATCATGTGCCCGGACGTAAAGTAGAACTGTATCGCAAACAATGCGCTGGTTCGGGAACATTAATCGTCACCGCAAAGAAATGCGCTCTCTGTCTCCCTCTATTGTTTAGCGTTCTAATGGAGATATTTAACACCAAATCAATTGTTGGACGTTGGTGGGAGCGTTGAGGAAAACGTGCAATTTGCTATCGAGATAAAGCTCGGTGGATTCGACACAGGATGAAATCGAATGTAGAATTAAAAACATTAAATCGAAGGAATTAGTTTTGAGAGTTTTTCCCAAGTTTTATATAATTATGATAAGAAACTATTCTTTTTTTTTCATTTTTCCCGAGCTTCAAAAATTGATGTCGTCTAAACACTCCTTAATGAGTTTTTTGTTGATTCCACCGTTTCCATAGCAACCGTTGTGTTCATCCGTTCACGCACGCTCTCTCTCTCCCTCGCTCTATCTCTCACCAATGAGTTTCTTACAGTGAGAGCGCACGCTGTGTTCATCCTCTCACGAACCGCACAATTTGCTGCCACGAATTCTCTCCAATTATTTTGTTCTCCATCATGCTTTTTTTTTATCCTCCTCGTTCAACTCTTTCCTTTTATATTGGGGGGGGGGGGTTGCCATGTGCGCGCACCTTTTCCACCTGCGTTCCCCCCCCCCCTCTTCCCACCCCTTACCACCTTTATCCCATTTCCGTTCTCCGCGTTCTTCCCGGACCAGTATGCGAGACTCAGGGATGGATGAGTTTTGCTTTTTCGCTCTGTTCCATCGGCCTTATTTTCGGTGCTTTTACCGCACTGTACGGATTGAAAACACACCGTCGGTACGGTGGGTGATTTGGGGGTTTGAGGGTTTTCCGTTTTCTGTTCTGTACATCTTCCTTCCGTTTGTGTGGCCTTCACGTTCACGCCGGGTTGCTGCTTCCTTTCGCTTTGGGGATGGGTTCTATACGTTCGCGAACATAACAATCCGCCTGGTTAGTTAACTGTTGGAGTTGGTTTTACTTTTTTCTTTTGCTTGTGTGTTTTTGTGTGGTGGAAAAGTTTTCCACGCGCTTATCTGTGGCCATTTACGTACTATTGCAGCGTGAAAACCGCAAGTTGAAGTTGTTGATATCGCCATTGCTCGGCAATCACTATCGCAAGTAGCGCAATAGTAGTCAACATCGAGTCGCCAGGTGCGTTGGGAAAGTGTTTGTGAGGGTGAATTTAATTTTCCTTCTGCCGTGGCAACCAGGTTACACAAGTTCGCCTGTTACTTGCTCGATGATAGGTGTTATCCTCGTCGGTGATGGCATGCAAAGACACACGACAGCGGAAGCACCAGAAAGGTGTGCACACAATTATGTTGCTTTCCTGCCCGTATATTGAGCACATCAGCTCCAGGAGAAGGTGCTTGAAAGATCAAAAACACGTGTTTGTAGCGTAGCGCCAAGGGTCTATCCAGGTTCTTTGGAGGTCTATCCCTCTCCATAGAATCGCCGGGAACGAAGATGGTACCAGCAGAACGAATCCCCAGAATTCCAAACACAGTGCAATCGCTTCTTCCGGCTTTTTGCAGCTTTGCACTTTGGCTAATGTCCTCCGGGGCCGAATCCACGGAGTGCGAAAGAATTTCCGAGGTTCCGAGGCCTTCGTTCGGCATTGCGGTGTCTGGGAGGCGTATAATGCGGGCACGGTAGCCAGCGCCGTACTGTAGGGCATGTCAGGCCTCTCCACCGGGGAGGCTTCAGCGTTGGCAGTTAAATTACCGATTCACTTTCATCTTCCTTATGCGCCGAACAGCTAAACAGCTAAAGCAAATCTTGCTGCCAGCGGGACGGTTTGTGGGTTTTTTTTTGCTGCAGGAAGCGTACACATGGGTAACGTCCTACCGATGGGCACAGAGCTGGAGAATCGCTTCCTGCTTTCCTTTAACGGTCGATAATGGGTAAAACGTTGCTGCGTGTGTGTGTGTTGACCCCTTTGGGACGTTCTAGTCGGTGTGCGTTTTTTTTTTCGTTTGCTTTCTTCTTCTGTACCGTTTCGTGCTTCGTCTTCCGCGCGTTCGTTCCACGTATGGTAAGCATTAGACCGTGGGGTCGTACCGTGCCACGGTCGACGAGGGCCGTTGATAATATCTTCAATTAAACAGGCAAACCGAGTCCGTACGCTGGTGGCGAGGCCGGCGTTGCATCGTCTCGGAGGAAGTTGTGGTAATTAATTGACCTGCGTTGACTTCATGCAGCTCGTCAGTAACGAACCCCAATGAGTCTAGCCCGGATGACTTGCCTGTCCGATGTGTGTGTGTGTGTGTTAGATAATCGAGAATGCAACGCATTGTACAGATAGTTAACCAGAGCGAACAAGTTGGCAAAATGTTTTCTAGTTCTAGAAGGTGTTTCTACCCAAGAAAATTCAATTTAATAAGAGAAAATATCTCCAGCAATATTGAACAGTTCGTCAATACATACTTTCTCAGTTGATTAAGCAAAACTTAGCTCCATCCTCTCCCAACTCGTACTAACCAATTGCCACGACCTTAATACGACAAAAGGCGTGTGATCGATTGACTGGCGAGCTGGCAGATCGTTCGATTAGCGGTGCGAAAGTGCAAGCAATTGACGTCTAATCCTTCAGGGTAGCCGTACCGTTTCGCTTGACCTTTTTAACTATGATCGGGCGGATGCAGTTATGGTAAAGCTCTTTCCGGATAGCGCCGTCGGGCAACATCAAGTCTATTGTATTTTCAAGTGGACGATAGAGAAAGTAAACGTTGGCAAGAACGTACTGTTCGAACTTCAAGCTATTGGCTTGGTCTGCTTTAGCAATAAACGCATTCACTGGAATGGATCCGTTGATCTGGCATTAAGTGGTATGACGTTCGGTCTTTCTGTAACTTATAATACTAGTCAACATCGAGTCGCCAGGTGCGTTGGGAAAGTGTTTGTGAGGGTGAATTTAATTTTCCTTCTGCCGTGGCAACCAGGTTACACAAGTTCGCCTGTTACTTGCTCGATGATAGGTGTTATCCTCGTCGGTGATGGCATGCAAAGACACACGACAGCGGAAGCACCAGAAAGGTGTGCACACAATTATGTTGCTTTCCTGCCCGTATATTGAGCACATCAGCTCCAGGAGAAGGTGCTTGAAAGATCAAAAACACGTGTTTGTAGCGTAGCGCCAAGGGTCTATCCAGGTTCTTTGGAGGTCTATCCCTCTCCATAGAATCGCCGGGAACGAAGATGGTACCAGCAGAACGAATCCCCAGAATTCCAAACACAGTGCAATCGCTTCTTCCGGCTTTTTGCAGCTTTGCACTTTGGCTAATGTCCTCCGGGGCCGAATCCACGGAGTGCGAAAGAATTTCCGAGGTTCCGAGGCCTTCGTTCGGCATTGCGGTGTCTGGGAGGCGTATAATGCGGGCACGGTAGCCAGCGCCGTACTGTAGGGCATGTCAGGCCTCTCCACCGGGGAGGCTTCAGCGTTGGCAGTTAAATTACCGATTCACTTTCATCTTCCTTATGCGCCGAACAGCTAAACAGCTAAAGCAAATCTTGCTGCCAGCGGGACGGTTTGTGGGTTTTTTTTTGCTGCAGGAAGCGTACACATGGGTAACGTCCTACCGATGGGCACAGAGCTGGAGAATCGCTTCCTGCTTTCCTTTAACGGTCGATAATGGGTAAAACGTTGCTGCGTGTGTGTGTGTTGACCCCTTTGGGACGTTCTAGTCGGTGTGCGTTTTTTTTTTCGTTTGCTTTCTTCTTCTGTACCGTTTCGTGCTTCGTCTTCCGCGCGTTCGTTCCACGTATGGTAAGCATTAGACCGTGGGGTCGTACCGTGCCACGGTCGACGAGGGCCGTTGATAATATCTTCAATTAAACAGGCAAACCGAGTCCGTACGCTGGTGGCGAGGCCGGCGTTGCATCGTCTCGGAGGAAGTTGTGGTAATTAATTGACCTGCGTTGACTTCATGCAGCTCGTCAGTAACGAACCCCAATGAGTCTAGCCCGGATGACTTGCCTGTCCGATGTGAGTGAGTGTTAGATCATCGAGAATGCAACGCATTGTACAGATAGTTAACTAGAGCGAACAAGTTGGCAAAATGTTTTCTAGTTCTAGAAGCTGTTTCTACCCAAGAAAATTCAATTTAATAAGAGAAAGTATCTCCAGCAATATTGAACAGTTCGTCAATACAGACTTTCTCAGTTGATTAAGCAAAACTTATCTCCATCCTCTCCCAACTCGTACTAACCAATTGCCACGACCTTAATACGACAAAAGGCGTGTGATCGATTGACTGGCGAGCTGGCAGATCGTTCGATTAGCGGTGCGAAAGTGCAAGCAATTGACGTCTAATCCTTCAGGGTAGCCGTACCGTTTCGCTTGACCTTTTTAACTATGCCCGATCGGGCGGATGCAGTTATGGTAAAGCTCTTTCCGGATAGCGCCGTCGGGCAACATCAAGTCTATTGTATTTTCAAGTGGACGATAGAGAAAGTAAACGTTGGCAAGAACGTACTGTTCGAACTTCAAGCTATTGGCTTGGTCTGCTTTAGCAATAAACGCATTCACTGGAATGGATCCGTTGATCTGGCATTAAGTGGTATGACGTTCGGTCTTTCTGTAACTTATAATACATATAGTTAAGGATGTACGAATATCAGCAACTTTATTCGTTAAATATGAAAATGTTCCAAACTTATCGGAATTGGAAGTCATTCTTTATTGGCAAGAAACCGTAGTAAGAAAGAAAGGTAAATATATATTTCGCTGTGGCTGATAATGGTGAACACGGACGGGTGTTTTACCGACGTTCAGCCCCACGGCTATGGGCCGTTCGAACGATTCTTCATGCTCGGATGATTATGCAGTGTACTTTCGATGATTTCTTGAAGGGAGCAAAAATTAGCTCATCGAGAAGGTATGTTACACCGGGCGGATACACCGAAAGGATCTGGCCGGGTAGGTGCAAGTCAAGGTTGTGCGCGTTAGGTGTCTCGGTAGGGAGAAATATGCACCGCTTGGGAGAGAGCAAGCGAGAGAGCGACATAAATGCAGCACGAAACGCGAATTGGAATGCTATTTACAACCCAACCGAATCGACAATTGCAGCCACAAACTCGCGGCTGCATCGAGCATCGACCGCCAGGGATGGTAGAAAGTTGAAAGCAAAAGGGAGAAGCAAGATTGCTGGAGGAGACCTCAGTTTTACCATTTTGCGTGGCTTTGTCGAGCGTGTTGGTTGGCGTGTTTTTGAGGGATACTTCACCTAGCAGTAATGCTCGTAATGTTTGCGTCTGTTTTCTTTTTCCTACGTCCAAACATCTCTATCCTCTCTTTTTTTTTGTCGGTGTGTTATCTTCGTTCAGTTACTTCGGGTGGCCGCTTTACAAGTTGAGGGATTTCTTCTTTATCTCTACTTCAGTCTGCTCTCCTGCCTGCGTTACAGCCGCTCGCATCGTTAACGATTTCAATACGGAGTTTCATTTTTTCGATTTGTAGCATAAAAAATAACGAAAGTACCTAAGATCGTGTCTTAATTCAAGCTAAATGTTATGGCTCGATGAAAAAAAACCATCTTGTTTATAGCAGTCCATTCTGGTTGGAGACTACTTCGCCAAGAGGCAAACGTTTTTCTTTATTTTCCACCCCTAAGGCAATCGAAACATGCGAACCGGGAGTCCGGGAGTTTCGGTTATAGAATGGTCATCGCGCTTTTTCTCATTCGAAGACGCGTCTGCAGATGTATTTGTGCACCTTGCGCGGTTGAAGTTCTAGTGGTGTGCCGTTTGCCTCGCACTCGCAAAGCCCGAAGAATCGCATTCGATCCACGTTGGTGTGTTGGTAAGTGGTAAAATGAATTATTAATTACGCAAGTAGCTGTTATGCGGGCAAGGGAAGGTTTTCGTTCTTATTCTTTTTTTTTTTTTTGCTGCCTTAGTTGATCCATGCGTATTGTGTTTCTTTCTCCGGTTTTCCAAACGGTTAGGTTTTTATGAGCTAGGAATGGTTCAGACGCACTACCTTGGTTGGTGCGAGAGCCCCGATGCACTTACATTAGCTGTGCGATTTCTTTAAAGTGAAGCTGCCGGGCGATCTGAAGATAATTTTATTTCGATTAAGGTCGATTGTTGGAGAAAGGTAGTTCGTTATGCTGGAAGGTACGCTACCAGAACTGTAAAACTGTTGCAGAAGCAGAAGTGAAGTAAGAATGTACGAATGCGATGGAGATATTGGGAATTTAATTCCAAGGTGTTCTTGAAATTTGAAGAATACACGTTTAAAATACATTTTATCGCTTTAATGAGAATATATACTAGTATGAAAAGGAAAGTTTAATATCTTAACCTAATAAATTTCTAGTTCAATCAAGCGAAAAAGAAAGCTACAAAGTATTAAGCTCGCATGGAAAGATCGTCATGATGCGCCGTTAAGAAAGTGTCTTTGTCGTGAGAAGAAACCTTCTCCTCAAAAAGACTGTCTTCCAAATAAATCAAACAGGTGATTGACCGATCAATCACTACAAACCGTCCAGCGACAGCTCGGTAACGCGAATCTGATGTGATGTGACCGCATTCGAAGTGGGTTTAGTTAAGGGTGAGGTTCTCATTTTTCACGGCCACGAAGATTTATGTCTGGAAACTGGGCAACGGACCATATGCCAACGCGAACGGGAATTGTAATGGGTGAAATTTGTTTGTGTGTGTTGTGGAATAGCTCTAACTGTGTTGACTCGAACGAAACTGGAGCTACTACCATCATGAAGCCCAAGGTAACGGAGTCCCGGATCAGGTGAATCTAATTCATCACTAGTCATCAGTGCAGTGCGATGTTGGGTAGCTGTTTTTTATTTAACTCTACACAGCTCTAGACGGAATAAGCTTTCGGACGGGTTTGGGACGAGTGGGAAGAGATGAAAGTGTGTTAGTGTTTACTTTAAATCCGTTGTTTGCGATTGCGAGGCGGGAATCGTGGGAATCTTCCAACGCCAAATGGATGGTTGATGAGTGAAAACTTACAATTTAAGCTCTCGCAAACAAAACTCCGAGTAAATGAAATAGAAGATTTGGTATAATTTAAACAGTTTACTGGTAAAAGTTAGTCAAATGAAATAGAGAAAAGAGTGGCAAAAGAACTATGACCTAGAAAAACATAAAACAAAGATGAACTCGAGTATGCAGCATACCGTACAAGGACGTCCACATTTCATCGTACAACGATGCCCGGTATCAGTCGGTACGAAGAAACAAAAAAAAGCCACATAACATATCAACCAGCTGACGGTGAGACAAATGCTCTGGTCTGATGTTTCAACGCCGGAGGTTTAAGCGAATGTTCTGGGGAGGACAACCGACACACGGTGCACGTCGGCACGAAAGGACATTGGTCGAAAAATTGGTCGTTGTGCTCGCGGAGTGAACTGATGAAAACTCTGAAAGGACGCATTCAGGAAGTCACCCAACACCCGGACGAACGCTGTGGTCGATCCGGGACGAAAGTGCAACGAAAAGCCGGGGGGAAGGGAAGAAATGGGAGGGAAAAAGTCATAATCATAACATGAACCATTGGAGCATCTGTCGCCAGTATGGAGGGGTCGGCCGTGTTATGTCAGGCGGCCGGCTTCTGTCATATGTTGGTGGACAAATTAAAGTTGTCGGAGGTTTTTTTTGTTACCCCTAGTGTGAGAGTGTATATGCTCTTCTTTTTTCCTGCATTCGTTTAGTTTTCTTGTGCTGGTGCTAGTGGTGAGCACGGATGAAGAAATATGTTAGGATGTTCGATGGTTTGTGGGTTCTGAAAGTTGCTCCCGTTGATGACGTTGTTGTCGGATATTTATACTGTACTGTACAAAAACAAAAATATGTTAAACCTTTCCTCGTAGATAGCTTTCTCTATCGCAAGAATTCAGCGTCAGCGTTATCACTTTCATTTTCTGCCTGTGTCCTACAACTTCCCGATCGGTTAACCCATCCAGGAACACGTTCGATCGAAACCAGCTCGTCTTATGTGTGTGAAAATCCACCTGCACCGTTCTCAGCGATCCTGTACCGTAGCGCAATCGATTAGCTTCCGCGTGGAACGTACCACGAGATAGTCTTCCGAGATCAAAGAAGGAGAAGAAAAGAAACCGAGAGGCAGCTCACACAGCTGCTGGTTCTGCTGGTTCTGCTGCTCGTTAAAAAACACGCACGCTGTCAGATGCAGTACGATGCGAAGGAAAACACAGAAAAGCACCTGAGCAAAGTGACTTCCTGCCTGGCTGCCATTGCCCGCACACACACACTCGCACACCCTTACCGCACGTGTCCACCATTCCGGCGTCGATCAATTCTTTCGTCATCAGTTTACAACATTGCACAACCGGCGTTCCGGCCAGACAGAAGAAAACAACCTGCCGAAGAACGATCCCGAGCCTCGAAGCATACGCGAGAGGCCCGTATTTTGTTTTGTGCTCTTCTTCGTTGGTTTGCTGGTGTGTGCTGTGTGTACGAGCGAGTGAGCAGTGAGATGCAACATCTCACTCCGCCTTGTTGCGACGGTGAAGTTGGTGTGGCAGGTTGAGGAGGAACCGCGGGCGGCGACGATGACCAGCAGATGGTGTGTACGGTAGGGACGCGCTGTTACATCACCACCGTGCTTCGTGCTCTTCGTTCACCGCTCACTCGCTGGCCGTACTGTCGAATGAGAATGCGATCGTGCTCATTCTCACGCGCGGATCTGCTTGCTCGTCCGGCACCGGGTGACTTCGAGTTTAATTGTCGGCTTTAAGCGACGAACCTTGCGGATGATTGTTTGTGTGTTTTAAAGTAGTACAATTCTTGAGCTAGCTTGCAACACACAGACAAACAGCAAGCACACGTCTTGTTGGTGTCTGTATAATTCGTGAGGAAATGACCAGCGAGCTATTAGCGCGCGTTCCGTTTACGATCGTTTATATTCGGTTTCCGCTGTACTTCCACCCGATTATCAACGCTCCATTTTCTGTTTTCTAACCCCGATTGGTAGAGTTTTTCCGGGCGCTCCATTTCTTCCCCCGATGCCCTTTCGATTGACCACGAAAGCAAGAGGTTTGGTGCTTCAGCACGAAGCGATCAAGATTCAAAAGGGAGCGAAACCTTACAATTTCACCTGAATCGGGCTCGCGTTAGACGAGCGATCGAATTACTCGATTGAATTCAAAATCAGTGCCAAGGGAAATGTTACCGACCGACCGGCAGGTAGGTCGTTGTGGTGGTTAGCACCGGCCGCAGCGTGTAGCAATCACTCAAATGGCCGGAGCGGCACGACACTTTGTCTGCACCCGGACGAACGCTGTGGTCGATCCGGGACGAAAGTGCAACGAAAAGCCGGGGGGAAGGGAAGAAATGGGAGGGAAAAAGTCATAATCATAACATGAACCATTGGAGCATCTGTCGCCAGTATGGAGGGGTCGGCCGTGTTATGTCAGGCGGCCGGCTTCTGTCATATGTTGGTGGACAAATTAAAGTTGTCGGAGGTTTTTTTTGTTACCCCTAGTGTGAGAGTGTATATGCTCTTCTTTTTTCCTGCATTCGTTTAGTTTTCTTGTGCTGGTGCTAGTGGTGAGCACGGATGAAGAAATATGTTAGGATGTTCGATGGTTTGTGGGTTCTGAAAGTTGCTCCCGTTGATGACGTTGTTGTCGGATATTTATACTGTACTGTACAAAAACAAAAATATGTTAAACCTTTCCTCGTAGATAGCTTTCTCTATCGCAAGAATTCAGCGTCAGCGTTATCACTTTCATTTTCTGCCTGTGTCCTACAACTTCCCGATCGGTTAACCCATCCAGGAACACGTTCGATCGAAACCAGCTCGTCTTATGTGTGTGAAAATCCACCTGCACCGTTCTCAGCGATCCTGTACCGTAGCGCAATCGATTAGCTTCCGCGTGGAACGTACCACGAGATAGTCTTCCGAGATCAAAGAAGGAGAAGAAAAGAAACCGAGAGGCAGCTCACACAGCTGCTGGTTCTGCTGGTTCTGCTGCTCGTTAAAAAACACGCACGCTGTCAGATGCAGTACGATGCGAAGGAAAACACAGAAAAGCACCTGAGCAAAGTGACTTCCTGCCTGGCTGCCATTGCCCGCACACACACACTCGCACACCCTTACCGCACGTGTCCACCATTCCGGCGTCGATCAATTCTTTCGTCATCAGTTTACAACATTGCACAACCGGCGTTCCGGCCAGACAGAAGAAAACAACCTGCCGAAGAACGATCCCGAGCCTCGAAGCATACGCGAGAGGCCCGTATTTTGTTTTGTGCTCTTCTTCGTTGGTTTGCTGGTGTGTGCTGTGTGTACGAGCGAGTGAGCAGTGAGATGCAACATCTCACTCCGCCTTGGCCGTTCGTGTCGTGTCACACACTCTACCAAAACCAACCCCCCGCCATCGTCATCATCCCCGCACGCGTGTCTCACCGTACCCGATCACGTTAGTTCGCGCCGCGCCGCAATACAACCAATACGTCAGCCGCGTACAGGCTCCACACCAGTGCTGTAGTAGTAGTAGTTGTTGTTGTTGATTTCCTGTCCCAACCATTACGTGCCCCCGGCCCCGCTGTACTTGTTTTGCAAAGGCAGGAAAAATATAATAATTAAACCGTGTGTTCTAGTGGGTAGCAACCGGCAGCACCACCCTGCCAGTAGTGTTGCGCTAGTAGTCGCTAGCCGTTGTGGTTAATGTGAGAAGCGAAAACGCACACGAGTGTACGCACCCGCTCAGCTGGAGAAGCTTCGTGAAACGTGGAATAATCACTCGCGCAAAGACGACGACAACGCCACCAACAACACCCACGAATCGGGTTGCAATTCAGCCACGCTCAGCACCGTTTGTTGTCGCACTAATTTTTTTTTTTGTTCGGTTCCATCCGATTTTGTGAAACAGAACCCAGCAACGTGATCCGTGTGATGTGGGTGGTTAACGTTAGATCGACCCTAGCGTGTGAGTGGGTGAGCTAGAGAGAACGAGCGAGAGAGCGAACGAGAGGGTTTGAGAATAAAAATGGAATTCCGCGTGGCACGCAGCACCAGCACGATTCGGCGGATATCGATTCAGTTTCAGATCGAAGCTTCCGCGAAGGTCGTACGGGCAATTTGTCGTGCAATTGACGGTGCTTTGACGGTGGTGCTCCGAATGGTCACAAATCAGTTTGCGATTGGAAAAGCCGACTGCCGAGCTTTTAATACCGTGCTTAACGTTGATCAATCGATCGATTCCGTTGGAAGAGAATGTTTATTTTATTTAATTTGTAGTATGACGGCCGTAGGCCGTATTGTCGGAAGAGAATGTGATGATAGACGTTTTTTTCTGTGTGTGATTTTACTTTGAACAATTGTGAAATTAAAGTAGGGCAGGTGGAAAATAATTGTATTTAAATTAAACACCAACCAAAAATGGTCTTTCATCATACTTAACTAGTTCAAAAAACACGTACGACACAATTCTTATTTAAAGTAACCTCAATTACCTTGATACCTCGTTATGCCACCTTATTGTAACCGCAATCCAAACTGTTCCCCAAAAAAAACGCCACCGATAAAGTCACCCAAAACTGAAGTCAGCAAACTGACTCGGGAAAGCGTTTCCACACAGCTGACCAAGTGAGACTTGATGAATGGGTTGTGGACGGAGCTGCCCATTCTCGTGAAGAAGGTGGTGTTTGCAGACCTTTGCAGAAAAACCACAAAACGCTCGCAAGGTTGAAGCAGAAATGCAACGAAAGGTAGAAAAATTGCCAAGTCTGCTGTTCTCTCTTGGTGGAGAACCCTTTTTTTGCGTTCTTTTTTGGGAAATCGTTGTGGGAAAAATTGGAACGTCTTTTTCACGTGCAAATTCTTTTGTTTGTACGTTATTTTACGCGAAGAAATTGAGCTGTTGTGTTATGAAAAGCTTAAAAGCATTTGTTTGTTTTTAAAGTTAAATCATCTGAAGTCTCCTCGCTCTCCGATCGTTAGTGTTATGAAGGGGTTCTCCATTGAGCTCTCAGAATCAAGCAAGGAGTAACATTATCCGTCGAACCGATTGCGTGGCGTGGTTGCTGTCGTTGTCGTCATTGTGGCTGTTTTTTGTTGCAAAAATGTTGCACAAACGTTGCAATCACATCGTGCCCAGTGATGTTGTGTTTAGGTGTAGCGGATTCTATACCCGATTGTGAATGTGTTATACATGGAATTGTGCAAGCATTTCCTCAGGAAGTCTACCGTATCCGGGGAAAAAAAGAATATAATATTTTGTTCACGTTCACCATTAACCACTGTAACACTCTGTTTCGCAGGGGTTTGTCCAGCAAATGTTTTAGCAAGCAAAGGTAGAGAGAGAGCGAGAGATAAAATTTAACATTAAAATCAATTGAAAGTGTCTAGCGTTGTGTTGCGGATCAAGTTTTTAAGTATGATATACAAGTGTGTGCAGTGATGATTGTGTGATTGTGTCGTTAATTCGTTTTAAATATTGCTTAACGAAAAGAAAATTAAAAGCGCAAAAAAAATAAACATATTTTCTGTACGAATAAGTTGCATTCGAGATAAGTTAAGCGAAAATAACCAAATAGTTTTTGATACATAAAGAAACAGTGTTTTAGAAGCTTCAAAAGCGAAGAAAAACGATCAACAAGTTTTCCTTTACTGAGCGAGCAGTGATCGTTCAAGTTTTGCTACGTTAAGGTGACGACATTGCAAACGACCGAGACCCAAGCGTGTTTCCGTACAGTGCAGTTACGGAGCAACGGTTCAAAATTGGGGACTTTATACAATTCCATCAGCAGCAGCAGCAGCAGCAACAGCAGCAGCAGCAGCAACAACCACAGTTTTACTTTCATCCGCATCAGCAGCACCAGCAGCAGCAGTTTGTAGATCCCAACTATAACGTTGGTGGACTGTATTCTCTAGCCGAGCAGCAGCCCAATTTTGGTGAGAATCGAGTACTTTTGTGTTTGGTTGTAGTTTATCGATGTTCCAGTATAGTTTTCGGGCGCCAATCACACAAATTAATGCGCCCGTCCATCCATAATGATGATGAAGTGATAAAGAATCAATCTAAACTCTGAACGCAAACCAATGAATCAACAACAACCCGGTCCCCGGTTGTTCAGTTCAAAGCAGTTTAACGCTTACGCCAGAATTGATTGCTGGGCTGGGTGATAATGAGCTCGATATTGTTTGTTTGCACCCAAAACCGCTACCGATGTGCCGATGACACCGTGACAAGGGTTTAAGTGAAAATAATTACCAACATTCCTGGCCGAGCGCAGTGGGAAATTATTGCAAACAGCATCGGTTCGACATTTGCACCGGCTATCGATCGTCCAGCAGGACGATCCATTATTGGTTGTGGGTTGAGGTGGGGTTGGTTTTATGCTTCATCTCTTGTGCCTTTTTCTAACTGTCCCACTGTACCGCCAGTCAATGTGATTGGGGTGGTGGTGTATGAGAGTAAAAAACAGAGCCAGTGAAACGCATCAGTGGTGAAGTGGTGAGCTGATTGAAGTTTTGCTAAAATTGTTGGGGTGTCGTAATTAAATCGTTTGTGAATTTATTTGCACCAATGAAATTGGTTTTCCCCCTTCCGGGTAAGTCGGCTTCCTCGTCCGGTGGGATAAACAATAAGTTTTAATGGTGTAGTAAATTGTTTATATGAGTTACGACCTGTTGGGGATAAGCGATTTGTGGTGCTATCGCCAAACAAAGCTCAATTTGAAACGTATAAACATCGAAACTAGTCATTACAAATTCCCTTTTTAAATTCCTGTCTCAGAGATAGATTTACTGTGAGACAATTCAATCATGGGAGAAGTTTATTTTAAGCGATATCGAATTAGAGACCTCCAAGGAACGCATTATATCATCAAGACAATACGTACGCTTCAGAATTCCCAGGGTTTGCTGGAAGGAAGCGCTCGGGCAAACCGTTCGTTGATATCAGCAATTAATGAAATTAGATTACTCGATCGATACGCGTAATGCGGGTCGCAACATGAGCAACATTTGTTGCCGTGTCTCAACACCGATGTTTAATGCACATTTGCGATACACTCGTGCTCACCTGCTCACTTTCACGGCCAACGAGCCACGCGGGCGCACGGATGTAGGTCGTGGTCGGAGAGAGCCTCCAACTTCGATGCTCAGCAAATGCAAATCGCTGACCAACGGCACTGGAGACCGCGTTGTAAACTGTGAAGCCTTCGCTAGATAAGCCACTCCCCCAGCCAGTTACAGCCCACTTACAGCCTCCCTAGTGTTATCGTGCACCAGACACACGCTGAAGGTCTTCCAGCAAACGTCGGCGTGTCCCAATCGCTCGGGCTGTGCCAATTTTCATCTCGGATAATTAATAATCAACAGCCGATGATTGTGGGAACGATCTGAAATCTCGGATCTTGACGCGTCTAATCGGTGTGCTTTGCGGCTGGCGCTGTAACAAAACCGAAACAATGTTCTAAAGAGGGAGTTACACTGTTACACTGTCAAGATAAAAAAAGCTGTGTGAGTGCGTGTTTTTATTATCCGCCTGCTACCACGTAAAACGAGATCAAGATCATGGGCGTCGATTTGTGTGTCTGTGTGTCTGTGATCCACTCATGGAGAAGGGAATTCCATTAGAATCGCATCATTCTCTCGCCTTCTAAAGCACAAAACTTACGCAACTTGCAGCTGCAGCTTCTTCTGTTTAGGCGCGGTGTGCAAGCGTTGTTCCAATTGCCGGGGCCGTAATTATGCATAAAACAATGCACACTGTAATGAGTGAGTGAAGAACTGGTGATCTTTTGCCACTCAGAAGCTTGATAGAAGCTTCACCTTGATCGTGGATTAGTGTTTAGAACTTGTTGCGTGACGCTGCTGGTGGTGTGTATACGCTGCTGTTTGATCTCACCACACACAGCCTTGCACGGAGCTAAAGTGGATTTGATGGGTGAACAAATTGTTTTACCATTCCTTAGGTAGAAGCATCTTTCGCTTCCAATGCGTAGAGCTGCTTGCCGGTTCTGCTTGAGCCGGGAAGGTCTGTATGAAGATTAATTTACTTAAAATCAGCTAAAAGCCGGTCGGGCACGTTCCTGCTCGTTAGACATTCAACCCGCATCGTGCGGATGGTTCGCAGCGGTGGAGAACCAAAGCAACCGGGTCGCGGGTAGCGTTAGAACGTACGGTCATAAAATTATCTTCCTAATGAGCGTGTGATTGGATGGCGTGAGTCATCTTGGAAGAGGTTAGCACAAATGCACTGTGGATATCGCTTTGGGTAGATTAAATAGCGAGTTGAAGTATTTTATCGGGAAAATTAGATTGCTTAAAGTTAAGGTACTTATGACGGTTAGATTACTGAAGGAAAGAAGATTTTTTTTAGTATTTTTCTCACTCTATTACATCTCTGAAGATAAGATGAACGCGTATTGCATACTTTTAGGAGTAAATATCGTACACGCTTGATTTTTGATCGATTTTATTTTATTTTTATTTAAAAATGTGAGGTCTACGTTAGTGTAACCCTATAATCCACATTTTTAAGTTGCATTGTTGTGCACAGTTTTGCTGACCAAGAGCAAATCCTTGTAAAACCCCGACATTTTGTCTACTAATTTATTCTCTACCGCATTGCCCTGACCAGGTAAATAGCCAATGAGGGATTGACACACAGTAATGATCATGAAGGTTGTAACCCTTTGGTACTGGACAAGATTTATGCTTTCCGTGCGAATGCTTGTTGAGTTTAGGATTAATCATCGATGGGAATGTACAACTACGTCACAATCTGTGGTACATCTGTGGAGTTGTTTTGTATGAATTCGGATCTGTTGTATCGTTATTTTAGAGAATTGTAAACCTCTACAGCATTTCCCGAACATGTCAGACACCAATGAAATGTCCCAGATAACAGCAAAGTGTTTGGTGCAACGAGTCTAATTTCGCTCCCCTCCCCCCAAGACTTCAACAATTTGTCTATTTTCCAGCTCAACGGATCAGAAAATTTTGAAGGCTCACCATCGCACCCGGGCGTATTGTCGGGCTTTTCTTGAAATCATTTACGGACCAGCGAACAAACTAACGGCACCGCTCTGGGTTACCTTCAACACCGATTGATGTGGTTTCGATTGTTTCGATCGGAATGTGACGACGTGTATGAGTGTGTGTGTGTTGGTGTGTGATTGCAATCGCTGTGTGATTGAATGTGGGTGATTTATCTACGTACATCCGCAAGCCGTACGCTGCCGTACAACACACTTTACGGAAACTGCTTCGCAATGCAGTTGATGCTCATTATCATGCACAAGGGGTCGCCTTAGCCAGAGTCGCCGGTTGGGTTTGTTCTCGATCTTGATTTATCGCGCTTGGATGGTTGTTGGTATGAAATATGATGATGGGTTATTGATGAAAAGGAGGGCTTGCAACACGTGTTGCGATACAATTCCTCTTGTCCGGCTAGCTTAATGTCTTCAAGATGTTTGTATTATGAAAAGCCAACTGTGACACCGTCATCGCTCGATTATAAACTCATTGTTGTTCGCCAAACCCCATAAGGCACCTCATTATTGGGAACGATTTTTACGATCTGAATTCCCGAACGACATAAAGCGATCGTTTGTTCTTAGCATCGTGCGTCCATGCCAGATAGACTCTTTCACCAGTGGGTGAGTGACCCAACGAGCGAGCGTGTGTGAGGCGAATGCATGTGAAGGGCTTTCGGTTACAGTCGAGAGAGCGAGAGTTTGTACCGAACAACGCTTCAACGATCGTACTGACAGATGGTAGAACAGCAACATGCTCGCATGTACGTTCTCCCCGCGCAAACGTCTTATTGCTTCATTCTCCTCCTTTAGTTGTTTCCTTAGCTGCTCTAACCACATAGCAGCAAAGAACCATGGCTCGCCATGGCCACACCGCAGCACTTAATTAATGTTAATCATCGCAATCATGCTGGAAACAATTCCACAATTAGCTTCTTTTTGCTCTCGCTGCCCAGTTTCATGCAAAGTACGATCTTCAAAATACGGTACACACACACACAAGCACGCGGCGTCCACATTACACCAAACCTATTCTCTTCACGTGTCATGTAAAAGAAATGAGCTTTTTTTGTCTCTCTCGCCTCGGTTTCATTTCGCCCAACGTTGATTAAAAACACATTTTCGCTAGAACAAACCGTCGGCCTATGTAACCGTGCAGAATGATGATGGCTGGCCAATGTTTTCAGCTGCCGATGCGTAACTGTACGGCACTGTACGTGTGTGCGTGTGTGTGTACGTGTGGGGGGGCCGCACAAACTGAACCTTGCGCATACTTCTGAAGAATGAGAACAGTTTGACTTTGACGGAATGTGCTACTTTGAGGTTTTTTGTCGGCGATGCCGCCCGTGGGTTTGTTGTGCGCCGAAATTGAACGATGTGAAAGGCAATGTTTGTTTTCATATTTAGTTACTTTAGTGCGGTGTTTCTGTTTGACTCGTTTGTGCCGGCGGTGAAGCCGAAAATGGGAAATTTTACTTAGCGTTTAATAATTAAATTATGACAATTTTAATCGTTCCTTTGAACCGAATGTTTATCTTCGTGAAGAAACTTTTGAAAATGTTATTTTTTTAATGAATGTATCAACCAACTTATTGTTATTATTAAGAGGCAGGATCCCTTCTTTTAATGTTTTATATTCTTCACAGCTGATTGCTCATGTAATAAAACTCACAAAAAAATAACCAAGCTGCCCTTCAAGCTACCGTATCCTACCCGTCGTGTCAGTTTCTACGACACCACCAGTTCCAAAACAATCCACCGGAAACATGACTTCAAACTAAATAACGTGAAACACAAACAGTTCACCACCAAACACTGCAAATTGCCTTTCGGTTTCATCATGTTGCAACCAGTCACACACACGGTAACGGTGTGTGTTATATTTTGGGCCAAGTTTTCCTGTGGAAGAAGTTTTTTCCTGGTGAAAGAAAAACGGTCAACTGTGAGACCATTTTATAACCATCGAGATAGGCACAGGGTCGTTGAGATGGACCAGAATAGATGGTAAGTCTGGGAGCAAAACGCGTTCCAGCGAACGAAAGTCTCAGGCCTAGGAAGTGCGCAAGTTTCGCTGACTTTTCCATGACTTTTGCAAATATTTTCCCTGGAATCTAGTTGGTAAAATGATATTGTTGGTCCGTCTATAGGTCCGGCTGTACATGTTCGTCAAGTGAAGTTTATGTTTTTTCCGGAAAAATGTCTACAATTGTTAGAATGACATTTCGGTGATGGCTTAATGTTTGAAGTTAAAGTTGCTGTCAGAATATCGTTTCCTAAACAGAATGTAAACTACACAAATGATAGCAATATGGTAGCAGATGTGATTGACGTCTCTTATTTCGCTGTATAAAACATTGTGTGTAATGTTAGCTTTAATAAATAGAACTGCCATGTTATTCAATTCTTGTCATCGTACAGAGTTGCGCATTGTAAGGCTTCCGTAATGTGCTGTGCAAAAAGCAACACAAAATATGGCCGGTTTTTATGCTACCTATATGCATGCGCTTTTATTTCTTTGGTCGTTTTGTTCCTCAGCAGCAGCAAGGATTTCGAAACTCCGACCGTCACCATGGTACGAGGCAACAAACGGATGCTTGCGAAATACGATCCCGCTCGGTACGGCTCGAAATACTTTGTTGAATCGAACGACATGATATGATGATCGGTGGCGCCTTTCGGTCCCGGCCCGGTTTATTGATAAAACTTTTGTACCAATATTTTATACCCAACACCTTCATGCAAAGTACGATCTTCAAAATACGGTACACACACACACAAGCACGCGGCGTCCACATTACACCAAACCTATTCTCTTCACGTGTCATGTAAAAGAAATGAGCTTTTTTTGTCTCTCTCGCCTCGGTTTCGTTTCGCCCAACGTTGATTAAAAACACATTTTCGCTAGAACAAACCATCGGCCTATGTAACCGTGCAGAATGATGATGGCTGGCCAATGTTTTCAGCTGCCGATGCGTAACTGTACGGCACTGTACGTGTGTGCGTGTGTGTGTACGTGTGGGGGGGCCGCACAAACTGAACCTTGCGCATACTTCTGAAGAATGAGAACAGTTTGACTTTGACGGAATGTGCTACTTTGAGGTTTTTTGTCGGCGATGCCGCCCGTGGGTTTGTTGTGCGCCGAAATTGAACGATGTGAAAGGCAATGTTTGTTTTCATATTTAGTTACTTTAGTGCGGTGTTTCTGTTGATTCGTTTGTGCCGGCAGTCGAGTCGAAAATGGAAAATTTTACTTAGCGTTTAATAATTAAATTATGACAATTTTAATCGTTCCTTTGAACCGAATGTTTATCTTCGTGAAGAAACTTTTGAAAATGTTATTTTTTTAATGAATGTATCAACCAACTTATTGTTATTATTAAGAGGCAGGAACCCTTCTTTTAATGTTTTATATTCTTCACAGCTGATTGCTCATGTAATAAAACTCACAAAAAAATAACCAAGCTGCCCTTCAAGCTACCGTATCCTACCCGTCGTGTCAGTTTCTACGACACCACCAGTTCCAAAACAATCCACCGGAAACATGACTTCAAACTAAATAACGTGAAACACAAACAGTTCACCACCAAACACTGCAAATTGCCTTTCGGTTTCATCATGTTGCAACCAGTCACACACACGGTAACGGTGTGTGTTATATTTTGGGCCAAGTTTTCCTGTGGAAGAAGTTTTTTCCTGGTGAAAGAAAAACGGTCAACTGTGAGACCATTTTATAACCATCGAGCTAGGCACAGGGTCGTTGAGATGGACCAGAATAGATGGTAAGTCTGGGAGCAAAACGCGTTCCAGCGAACGGAAGTCTCAGGCCTAGGAAGTGCGCAAGTTTCGCTGACTTTTCCATGACTTTTGCAAATATTTTCCCTGGAATCTAGTTGGTAAAATGATATTGTTGGTCCGTCTATAGGTCCGGCTGTACATGTTCGTCAAGTGAAGTTTATGTTTTTTCCGGAAAAATGTCTACAATTGTTAGAATGACATTTCGGTGATGGCTTAATGTTTGAAGTTAAAGTTGCTGTCAGAATATCGTTTCCTAAACAGAATGTAAACTACACAAATGATAGCAATATGGTAGCAGATGTGATTGACGTCTCTTATTTCGCTGTATAAAACATTGTGTGTAATGTTAGCTTTAATAAATAGAACTGCCATGTTATTCAATTCTTGTCATCGTACAGAGTTGCGCATTGTAAGGCTTCCGTAATGTGCTGTGCAAAAAGCAACACAAAATATGGCCGGTTTTTATGCTACCTATATGCATGCGCTTTTATTTCTTTGGTCGTTTTGTTCCTCAGCAGCAGCAAGGATTTCGAAACTCCGACCGTCACCATGGTACGAGGCAACAAACGGATGCTTGCGAAATACGATCCCGCTCGGTACGGCTCGAAATACTTTGTTGAATCGAACGACATGATATGATGATCGGTGGCGCCTTTCGGTCCCGGCCCGGTTTATTGATAAAACTTTTGTACCAATATTTTATACCCAACACCCTCGATGCTTCTCGATGTAACTTTAGGTAGCGTCTGTTTCGGACGAGCTGGCTCGTTATTACTCTGTGATTTATTTTAGGTTATTGGTCGATCAAAACCGATGTCTGTGGGTGTCGGTGTAAGCCGACGGATGTGTTGAAGTAAAACATAGTAAAGTGTGCTCAGGTTCGGAAGAAACCTTTTCCATTCGGGCTTGAGCTAAGGCATGAAAATAGAGCACAAATACCATAATCAACAACATTACCCCAAGTGAAAACGTTCCCGATAAACAAAACCTGCAGCAATCCGGTGTCCTGTGTACCGTGGGTCTGTTGCTCGGTTTCGTTAGGTGAAGGAGTAGCAAGCTGTGCACGCTTAAGAGCCTCCCGAAACCAGAACACTCGGCCAAAATAACGATAGCTTCACGTACCGGTAGTCTGGAACAGTGCAAAAAGCAGGCGATATTTTGAATGGACGTGAAGTGTCGTCCTTTGTCGGTTGTTCTGTGGGTTTTTTTTTCTCCTGTTGGTTGGGCCCGATTGAACAACCCTTATCGAAGCCGGTGAGGAAGAATGGGCTCGGGCGTGTTGTTTGACACAACCTCTTTAACACTGTTCACCCTTCTTTTTACGATGTGTCAAAACAGCTTGGCAGCTTGGTACGTTGTTGAAGGTGTCTAAGGTCCTTGGTGTTAAGGAGGGCGAAACAAAACAAAAAAAAAAAGGTCACGACCTTAGATGGGTGGTTTCGGTTCGAGATTAACTATTTTAGTATAAATTTTAAAACAGAAGCACCGAAATTGTCTACACAAACCTTACAAATTAACTAAATGGAATAGATATTCAAAGGTCTCTCTCTCTCTCAGTCGCGTAGTCAAACCCATCAGGCTCAACTTTTCCTTATGTCAAGTTTGCCGAACTAATGCCTAGATCGAAAACAATGATCAAATATTAGCACATAATTCGATGTTATCCTGTGGCAAACTGTCGCAACTTCAACCTCAACTGTCGGTCACCAGAAAAAGAGGACCACAAAATATCTCTAAGCTTCATCAAGCAACGACCAAGGAAAAAAAACACCCAAAGAAACATTGCCAGAAAAACTTATCCCCGTATAAATCTGTCGCAGCATAATCTCATCGCGCTGGCAAGGCAATTTGTGGGAAAGAATGTACTGCGGTGACAAAAAAAAAACAGGCTCACAGTTGAAACAAAAAAAAAGAACGCCTCTGCAGAAAACCTCATTAAATCCTACATTTCTATCTCCGTGTTTCCACCACAGACACCGAGATCGAGATGGTGTTCTCGCAAATTGTTCGATAATGTCACACAAGTTTGCTACCGGGTTGGGTTGGGTACGGCCCAGTTTGTCCAGTGTCAGGCAAGAATTTGCTGAGTCTAAATTGCATTCAATTTTCGTCTCGGTGTGCTTTTTTTTGTTGCTGCCGGGACTGGGACAGATTTTTCGGCTCCTTCTGCGATGCATTCGATTGCGGTGAAGTAGCATCGTTCGTTTGGAGTATTGGATTGATTTTTTTGTGATTCCTTTGTGATTCAATCTTCTGCTCAGGGAAACCCCACGAAGGATATCCGAGTAGGATAAGGACAAGCGCAAGAAATGGAAACACATTCAATCGGTTCAATACGTTTCTTTTGCTAGTGCTTTCGAGCATTGCGGGCTACTAGTTCTGCTGCAATGCTGTCTGCTAGCGCACTTTACTGGACAACTTGTTCCCGGGGATCGTCCCGACTGGCCTACTGCTCAGAAGCAGCAACTTGAGTCAATTGGCTTCTCTTCTTTCTGTGTTTGGCTTTCGGGTCTGTGGTTCTGAGTGTGACACTGCTCTTATCCTTCGCTAGGGACTCCGACTTCAACGATTCCGAACCGGAAGAACAATATTGTCAACCGGATTGTCGCGATTTATTTCGAAAAGCTGAACAGAACTCCGGGCCAGGGTAGATGATAAACTGGTCACAATTAAGATGGTACGCAACTTTGCAGCGGACTGTCGCGATGGTGACAAATCGTTGGACCACCGTTGGGATGTGATTTGGCGAAGCAACGAAAACACCAAAACGTAAACCAAAAACGTTGAGGAAAAACACTCTTGAAACACTTGCTCGTGTACTTGCTCTTCTTTCACTTTACCAATCGGGTTTTCGTACATTGGTCACCCCACGCTATGGTTTCGCCCATGGAACTCTCTCTCTCGTTTAAAGCACCCTCCAAGGCAAGGCAAATAGCAGTCACTGTCGAAGTCACCGGAAGTCTACCGGAATGGAAGGTGATGGCGGACGTTCGAAGAGAATTCCGAGAGCGGGGAAGAAAGCTAACACCCGAATAACATGATACACGGTGCACGAAGTGCTCGGGATAAGGTTACCATATCGGCGCCCTGCCCGCCAGCATCTCTTCACACTCGGGTGACTCACAATGGGCGACAGGGAGGCTCGCGTGGAAAGAGAATGTTTTGTGCGAGGAGGACGGCCATGTTTGTCTCTTCAATTGCCGCTGGTCGATGTGGAATGGTGGGTCGCGTAACACGATACTGATTGAGCGTATCCTTGAAACATCCGCTCATCGTTGGAGACAAGTCGTCGTCAAAGGTCGTCGCTATACTGTTGGTGACTTTTTCCGGAGCGTCTGTTTTATTGTTCAAACTGGAAGCTTGTTGGTATTCGTTAGCCAACTACATTGAATGGACGTATTTTCGAGATTGTTTCTTTTTATTGGAGAGTTTAGATCTTTTAGTTGTACTCAATTTTATGTTTTAAGTTGGTAATTTTACTCACCTCATCGCTCATGCCACAGTTTCTAATCACTAACATGCAGCGAACCAACCAATATGCTCCAAAAGTCCGCTTAAACTTGTACACGCGCTTAATGGTTGGCGTCCTTTTCATCGCAGGACGCACCCAAGAGCACGGTCCACCGTTCGATATGTTGTGTTGCTCAATCAATTTTCCGTTCCCGTGATGTGCCTAACTTTCCGGGTCGATAATGAAAATTCGATTACCGTACCGAGTTTCCTGCGCCGGCACGAGGTGCGTGGATTCGGGTGGAGCAAAACTAGCGAAAGGAAATTAGGAATATTGGATTTTGATACACCAAGGGACCGTGCTGATGGTCGGGAGACGGTAGTGATACGGTTCGTGGTATCCGATTAGGGGTAGTTTATACGCTGTGGAATGTGTGTGTATTTTTTGTGCCCTGAAGGCAGACGATCAGTACGAAACAAATGGATTTTGGCACGCGTGCTGCGTTGGTTCATTGTTTGCTCATTAATTGTTAAGTTGATTTCTGCAAGCAATTATGTTCGATTTCGCTTCGAGTTTTTGTCTGTTGAATGATTGTTCTTTTCTAGTTGCTTAAATATAATTTAAGTTGTTTTTAATAACTAAAATTATACCTTTAACTTAATTCTAAATAAGATATTCTTAAGGCAAAACAACAACTTTAATGCTTCAGTCGCACTCTTGAGGTAAAATTTACCACGCCATCGTGTTCGTGCTGGCCAAAGTAATAACAAAAAAACACAGAAAACTTGACCAACTCCTCCGGGACATCCGGCAAAGCCCACGACGGTTGGGCAGCGGAAAAATTCGCTTTTCCGTGCTGTGGCATGGTTACTGGGCCGGTCATAGCCAGTATTTTTGTTTTACGACTCCGAAACCCACCGACTCGGACGACGATGATGAGGGCGATGAACGAAACGAAAACGCGACCGCCAGTGCCGACCGTACTGGACATGCTGCATGCCGAAATGGGACTCCATAAATTCGAAACAACTAATAAATAAATGATGTTACGCCAGAATGATTATTCTCCCGGGAGGTGGCAACAGTGGCTTTTCGGGTTTGGTTGGCGTGGGGACTGTCCGGGCCGGCTGGGGAAGGTCGAATGTCGCGAACTATGTCGCCAGCCAGTGACACATCTTTTAACCTGACGGCACAACTTCTGACCGATGGGAGCCTTTGGGGTGGAAAAAGTTTTTTCTCGCCACCGTTCAAATGGAGAGTTTTTATGCCAACAATTTAATCTTAAGGTGAAATGGGCAAAAATTAGACCATTACTTTCGACTAGCAGACCATAAAATGGAGCTCGCCCAAAATGGAAAAGATGCTTGAAACAATCTTCAAAATTAATGACCGAGTATGGTATATTAACTTCGGGCAAAGTTAAAGGTCATCAAGTACCTTGTTGGATGCATATAAGTAATCGTTTCATAGGTGTTATAGACATAAAAGCATTCCTGAGACAAATTACACTAGAGTAGATTAAACACCCGAGCTAGAACGTGCAGCAACACCTCAAGTCTGGGGCAGACCTTGGTTTGCAAATTGTGCATTAATATTTCCCTTTCATCCCACATGTGGCCGTACACGCGCACCCTTAGATGGGAACCGATCGCAGCTGCATATTCGCTGCTACCTCGTCAGCGTACCCGGCTGCATTAATGCTCTGGACATTTCCGGCAACCGGGTCCCACATAAAAGGGGCACGCACCGACCGGTGTGTCGCTCGTTTTGTGGACGTCGTACGAGCGTTGATTTTTAAAATGGCAAACGTTTAGTGTGGGAAGAACGTTGTTGGCAACGCAACGCCACACGTTAGGAAATCAAATAGGCAAATGGAAGCTACACAAAAACAAAGCACCAAAGGGTTTTTTTTTGCACCCGTATGTACGAAACAATATAGCTCTAACGCTCGGCAACGTGTTTGTGGCTGGACCAAGATTCGAGCTGTTTGGATGAGTTTTTCCTAACCTCAAAAAAAGGGAAGCAAAAGAATCGTTTTAACTTTGATTGCAGTGTGAGCTCGTTTGGAAGCTCACTGTGGTGTCACCGTCGTCCATTAGCCTTGGTGCAGGAAAAATCGGGTGGGCAAACAACACTGGACGTGGGCATCGTTCTGCATTGCTACAGCGTGCTAGCGTGCTCCACAGTAAAAACGGTTCCATCGTGTGTTTCTTCTTCGATCAAATGTAAACGCGCGTAGGAGCTAGGGGCCGTAGATAGTCACAGCCGTTCGGGTTGGATGGGCAGAAGCAGAAGGATCGTTCCGTTTGCCTGTGTCGGACGTATTTGATCTGTTCGGTTGTTTCAGTGCGCAATTACTCTTGTTATGAAACAATATTTATTGACAGACGGTTGACATTACGGATCGCTGCTACTGGGGTTCGTGGTCCAAGAGCGCTTTTATTATGGTGCGCCATTATGTCCATATTTGTGGTTGTTGGAACAAGATGGGTGGATTGTTAAATAATTTGATGATATTAAATAATCCATCTTCTAGAAGCGTGCTAGCATTGGATAATAAGAGCGCTCCAGCGAGAAGAGAGATTAAATAAAGAACGCAATTCTACGAAAAGGAATTAAATTCGGAACTTTATCCTCGGCTGTAATGGATACGATTTCTGCTGATGTTCCTTGTGTAACAAATTAAAAAAAAACACGCCCGATCTTCCGTTCAATCGTGTTATTTAATCCTTTGTTGGATGCAATCCCCAAAAAGCCGGCATTGTTAACCGATACTTTCACTTTCTCTCACTCCCAAAACAAAATCAGGAAGCTTCTATATCGCCAAGGCCAGAAATAGCCTTAAAACTGCCGTTACATAGAGCGGCAAAAATATCATCTAACCATTACGATTCGAGGTCCAAAATATACCGAACGGAGCGCCAGAGTTCCGAATCGATTCCCGAATCGATACCATTAGAGAGCATGCCTTGTCCAATGGTCCGTTTAAGCGTTTCGGCACCAGTACAGCCAACCGGATTGGGTTATCTGATATTTCATCGAAAATAATTGGGAACCGAAAAATGTTCCTCCGCTGGCACAACCATTCTTCCAACGGCAACCAAAAGAAAAAAAGAAGGGATAACGAAGCGAACCGCAAGAATTTTTCTTTCGCGAGGTATGGGAAAACGGAAAAATCTTTTGCCGATAAAAGCGAGACGAGTAGGGAAAAATGTTAACCCACGGTCGCACAGAGAGATATCTTGGTCCGTCGCTTTTGGCTTGGGAGTTTCCATTTTCCTGGGGAAACTGTAGCAACGGATGAGGAAGCGTATTGTGCGCTGGGGGATTGAATTCCTGCACGAACTTTGGTAGCGATTGGGAGAAGACATTGGGGAAGTAAGAATCACGCTTACCTTTTTTGCTATGGCGCTCACAGTAAAGGATAAACTAACCTTTTTCCGATCGTTTTCTTTGGAGTGAGCGTGCTACAGGAGCTTTTGTTATTTCGAACCTTACCGAAGCAATATTCGGAACCAATTTCCTTCGGTACGATTTGACTTGTCTTTAAATGTTATCCCACAAAAAAGACATACCACGACTAAATGAGAAAGAGATAAAAGATGGGTTGATAATGCGCTTTAGGTGCAGTTTAAGCTATTTTCACAAAAATATACCAAAAAAAAAGCGCTCATTAAAGGAACGATTTTCCCTAAAGCATCCTTCTTTATCGTTTCTAATGCATGCTTTTGGCATTGTTCCAAAGAGATTATTCAACTCTACCCGAACCTTTCGTCAACAATGGAGGTGCCGTTTTGTTGTTGTTGTTGCTGGAACTAGGTTGGTTTTTATTTACGTAACATTAGTCCACCCATCGTACCCCAAACGTAGTACTTGCTGGTAGATTGCATGTGGCGACAGCATGTCCCGAGGACCCGGGACAGCCCTTCAAGCGTGCACGGGCTGTGTTGGTGGCTCCCGACGTACATCGCTTCCATGGTAACACGGACCGGGCACGGTACAACAAAAGGCTACACCCAGTTCACTACACCCCAGTCACCCGAGCAACTACACCAATACAAACTTCTCAATCATCGGTCGAAGCGATCGAAGCAGAATGTTGTTGCTTTCTGGGCCGGACACAGCGTATGCGGAGCGTACTAATACAGGCTAAGCGCTCACACTAGCAAGGACTAGGGAGGCGGTGGGGGGATGAGGATGGGACAGGAAGGGAGTTTCACATGCATTATTTATCGTACGGCATGTTCCAGCGTTAGGTTCTCGAGTGTTGTACGAAAGGACACGAGCAAAAGCATGTTGGATTGATATGTACTGTGTGCACCTGGCAGAAGGACTCACCGCCGGGGAGTTTTCAAACAACAATGTTGTGCTGCATACCCCACAAACACTCAGATAAGCGTATGTGTGTGTGTACGAGAGAGGGAGAGCATAGTTCTAGATAGCAGAACACGACTCCGAAATGGTGGGCATAATTTCAGACCATCGATTAGGAGTTACGGACGAGTTTGGGGCCGGCATACCGTGGCAGGGCTTTTAGGATCTGTTCATCTTGCCTGAGTCTTTCTCCCTATTTCGACACAATCGTCCTTTATGTGTTACCCTCAGGCTAAGGAATACATCTTTCGCCCAATTGTCGTTCCATCGCTGTCGAGAGACGAGCGAGAAGAACGAAAAGAAAAAATCACCCAATAAAGCTCCCTTTAGGACAGCTCGGTACAAAGACACGCCATTATTTGCATTGGAGTGAATAGCGCTTGTGGGTTGATGTGAGGCGGAATGCATAAATGTTTGATCAACTTTCCCACATCCGAAAAGCGATGAGTAATGTGATAGCGTTCGACGACCATTTGTCTTTTTTTTTTTGGGGAGATAGAATGGACAGTAACAGTTGCCACGCTATACCACGTGTTGCCAGTCGACCGAGAGCTTATCGAACGTTTCTCTCTAAATAATATGACCCGCCCGAAAACGATGATGCGATGATCTCTTGCTCTTGTTGTTGGGTCCCTGCTGACCATTCCGAAAACAACGGCAGAGCTTTAACGCACCGAAGAGGATATGTTGATTGGCAACGCAAATCCCTAACGTGAATTGGATGTGTTGGATAGGGCATGCAGGACTACAGAGTGCTCGATAGCCCCGATGGTTCATTAAATTGAAGTAGGGATTTTGTTGGAGCTGATTTTTATGTGTGTTTCGGCTTCTCTTGGTAACTATTATATTCAAATTTGATTGCTTGGGATCGCCCTCTTATCGAGACAGGTTTACCGATCGCCCCAACAGCAATAAGCGAGCTTTGTAAAGTCATTAAACTGAAGCACCAACACTCGAGTTCAAGGAAATCTTATCAGACTAGAAGAAATTGAGCTATAAAGCATTCAGGACCTGTTCTTGGAGACTTTAAAATATCTGCAAAACGCCACAAACAGCCCAAATTGAGCGTTTAAAAACAAAAACAAGCACCTGCAAACAACCACCCAAACGCAAACGGCAATGCCGAAACGAAATAATGGATTCAGGACAGTTTTTTTTCGTTCTGTTGTTCGCTCTCCTTTAGTGTTTTGATGTGAATTATAGCGAAATCTTTCTCGTGCCCGAGCTCAACGCTTTCCTCGCGTACGTGTTTCTTGTTCGACTAACTAAATTATGTCCCGAAACGTTTCGACGCGTTTGCAGGTTTTTCGCTTTGCTACAATCGACTTCGACTGACTGTCGGCGGGGGGTTGTTTTTTTCTGTTCTTTGCTGTTATCGGGTAGCTGCATTTCTCGCCGACCTTTTGGCTCGACTTCCGAGGGTGGAACTGCAGTTTGTGTTGCCGGATTTGCACTCGTTTGGTGGCGTAGGCCACAGGAAGTACGTGTTTTTTCGCCGTGAACTGAAAACGTAATTAATTAGTCCCATTACCGATTGCTTTTCTGGTTGGTTCTAGGGTGGCGGACGGCGTTTGGAACAAAATGCTGCAAACATTCTAACGCGTAAAAGAATTTCGTCCATTTTTGGCACAGGATAAGAGTGTTAAAAAATACAATCACTAGGAAATTGCTATAGATTTCTTTTTCTTCACTCAAGACCTGAGCCACGAGACACGAGAATAAAATGAACAACTAGCGGAAGTTTCCCGGCAGAACGGAATCGAAATACGCAGCGTAACAATCGCTTACGAGACTCGCCAATCCTCTTCACTGATTACTAAGTTGGCGCGAGAGGTTTGCTCGGACGAGGACATCCTCGTGTACGCCTTTTGCCCGGTTTCGTCTTCGCGATTGCGCTGTGTTTGATCAAATCGTTCGCTTAATTTTATACATTGTTCCGTTTGGCAGCTTTGTAGCGATGTTGCTCTTGTGTTTCCAGCTGCTCTCTCAAATCTACCGGATACGAGAGAAGGGCATAAGGGTCGAAAGATTGTTGCGCAAGTCGTTTGCATTTTGGGAAATTGAATAAAACGGTTCCGTTGATTTAGTAGATGCAACGAGTTTGTCTTTCCGATTAGAGTTCTCATCAGAGGATATCTTCCAGACTTTTGATTTGCCTTCTTCTTGGGGTGCTCTTGGGATATGGTCATCATTCTTTATTAACAAGAAAGAGCCGATGTCATAATTTATGGTTTGTTAGAGTTTCTGGTAATGATTATTAGATTCAACAAGGAAATTACCGGAAAACAGACTCATCTTATCAAAACATTCAGTGAGAACTTAAAAAAACACACACACAAATTCTATTCCAATTCTTGGACGGTATTCTGGATCTATTAGGGATTAATCTCCAGGGTTCTGAAAAACCTACCTCACCGACATTTCCAAGATTAGACGTGTCGTCCCTTAGAACAGCTAATAAACAACGTTACCTACTTTTCGGTCTAGCTTTCCGATGGTAACCAATCACCAGCTATCTTGATACATATCTATCTCTTCACTCCCGTTGGGGATTCGTCCAGAACACACTGGCGCCATTGGTCGGTCCACGGTCCGTTACGGTGTGAAGTTATCAATGAGGTTCAGACATTGGGGCTTCGATGGGCAAGATGTATGAATGGGATCGAATTTTCCTACCGCTCCAAAACCGACATCCCTTGGTACACAGGTAGGATCGATAGTAGACAACTAAATTAAGCTTATGTCCTCGGCTAAAAGCATCCAACCAGCTGAAGGTTCCCTGTACCAGACCTTTTTTTTCCTCTTTGCTTTAATAGTTGATATAGATACCACGGGTAGATAAGCCGTATTTATAAGCTGGGCCAAATTTTGCACTGCAAGGACTAATAGAAGTGTCCGGGGGAAGTATGTGAATGTGTATGCGGGTCGTTTTTTTTTGTATTCTTCAAATAAATGGAGATAGTCAACCGGTTGCCGGGTACGTTCGCTCGCTTGGACGATCGTTAACACCATGGTAACCGATGGTACAAACCTTCCGTTCTGGGATGTGTGCCTGACGTTTGCCGATAATATTGGCATTTTGGGGATTGGATTGGAAAATTGAAAAATTACGGTGTCGTCGATGCTCCGGTTTAACCCCCCGGTACAAAGCCTTTTACGGGAGTTTCGGTGTTATTGGATGTGATAGGAAAGGATATCTCACCTTTTAGCCGGGATATGTTACTGATCCAATCGGGAGAATGTGTTCTGTTGGGTCCGAATCCGCAGAAGAAGAGGAACCGAAATTGATGTTTTTAAATCATGTTGAAAAATTACGCTTTAATATGGAACAGTTTTGTAATACAACTAATTCTCTCTCTCTTTTCTTGCAGGTACGTACGCTGCTTAAGAGCCTCCATTTGCGCCTCCAATTGCGTGTGAGTCAAAATCCATCAGAATCCATAAATCCATCACAAAAATTAGGCAATATTTCTTGAACAATAAATTCATGTACCGTAAACCCTCATGTTGTCGCTTGGTTGGTGTTGTACACATTGTGGCAAACAACACCTGCAGTTTGTGGGAAATCTGACCAACAGATTGGAACTTATACAAACATACCTTCGAGCTGTGTGCTGGTGGAATGAAAAAAAAAGGCAACCACTTCACAATAAAACAAGAGCGGGTGAGCGTGAACAGTAAAAGGTGAAGCAATTCCAATACTTACCGTTTCCGGACCGATTCCGGAACATGGAAAAACGCGAGAAATAAAACGAAGCCAGCTGATGCACGTACCAAACCACAAAGGGAACACGTGATGCCACACGTACCGAAACCCGAACTTCCGGTCCGGTTGCGGTTCGGTGCAATGTTCGCGCAAACGATTGTTACAATTGCCAATTACTTGAGGGTTTTTTAGTTGTTGGTCCGTGTGCTGTTGATTGGGTTGCGTTTCGGATGCGGATGCGAAAACCTTCACACACACACACACACACACACACGCAAAGGTGGACCGAGAACTGTTAGGTAAAATTCTATTACACCTGCCAATCACTGAGTAATGGTGCTGTAGGAGTTGTTAGTATAAACAACACTCAACATTACTTCGAACGCAATCGGTTCGGTTGCACCGTTCTTCTTTGTTGGTGTTGCTTCAGGGCACTGTTACGAAAATGCCACAGCTCGATGTTTTCCCGAAGACTTGAAGAAGGAAAGTGCATCAATGCTTTTACTGTTTCGTGCACTTTTCCACTCAAAGTCACGAGCCGGGGTACTGATCGGGTACTTGGGGATTAATTTTCAATTTAAACTCTCCCACCGCCCTCCGCACACGCTTCTCTCTCTCGCTCTCTTCGTGTGGTTCTATTTTTATAATGCAACAAGAAAGAAAATTGTTGTTCTCACCTCATTGTTTTGTGTGCTTTTGCGCCACGCAACCTGGCAAACTGAGGGTGTCGGGAAAGTGTTTTATTTTCTGCTTCACTCGCGTTGTGTTAAAAAAACACACACCGATCGGTTTGTTTATCGTTGCTTTGGCGCTTACATTAGATTTGGAGTAGGTACGGAAAATTTGTGGCTACGATACGATGACTCAATCGAGCACACCTGCTACTCGGATCGGATTCCAGTGCCAAGCGATCTTTAATTAAAATTCACATCTTTCGCCCGTTTCGAAACGATCCAGAATCCCGATAAGTTCAATTGACCATGACCTGAAGAAATGTATTAGATTGTACTGGGTTGTAACGCAACGGTTGAAGTTGCTGTAATGTACAGTGCAATAGACTGTAGAGCAGTTGTTGGGCACAACAAACCGTGCACCAGACGATGGAGTCGATGAACTGTCATTAGGTTCGTTGGTGGTTGTTCCGGTGAAGTACACGAGGCACAAAGAATCGAAAAAGCATTCGTTAGGCCTTTGGCAGGATTCTGCCAGGGTGCAAAAAAATCGAAAACACAAACGGGTTGTAACTGTCTGTGGCTGTGAGCTCATCGTACTACCACCACCATCATCATCAAGTGATTCCGGACACGGTTGAGCGAGTTTTGGGGTAAGCCCTTAGCTAAACAGCAGCAAGCACGGGAAAACAACACAATCCACTACATTGGGAGCATATTTGCAACGCGTGGTACGCGTGGCGCAGTGTCCGTCATGGACGATTGCCCAACCACTGACTGACCATGGTGGTCAACGGACGCACGAAACAGCAAAAAGGTTTATTGATGGAGTTTTGATTTTTGTTGTTACTTCACTATTAGTTGCAAATAGAATTGTTTGATGGAATGTTTCATCGTGCGCTGCTACTAATTGAGTATAGTTAAATACAAGTTTTTTGGTATTGAGTTAACATAATAAAAGATATTTAGATATTTGTTCATTTAAAGCACACTAAATACATCATCATTTATTGCATCATAAGTTCAATTGATTAGGCAATGACAACACATGATAAGACGTCCACAGCAGTTGATTTAGTATTTCTATCCCATACAGTGACGTACAATAACATAAACCTTCCTTCATGTCTGTTTTTCTAACTACTGTTTCTGATTCTTATATACAGTCTTCAACTGAGTTTCACAAAACATTCCAAGTCTCTGAATATTGCCATCAGATCCTTTTTTTTACATTTTGCATTAGTTTTGTAACTTTATCTTACGGTCTGTCATAGCATATGCGAGAGCGTTCTCAAACAAAATCACAATTTCTATAAAGTCGGTATTTTGACTTCAGGGAAGAATTTGTAACTTGTAAAATTTACTGCAAATTGAATAATACTGGAGCTATGTACGTTTCCTTAGACTTCAACAATATACATCGATGTACGTCTTTAAACTATGTTCTTAGGGTTTTTTCGCGTAACATTGTACAATCGTACCTTGAATGTTGTTGTTCTATCATGTGAGATTTTTGCCTTGAATGTTGATATTTTTGCGAAGATGTCTGAAAACTTCCGTCTCACATACTAGCCTGAAAGTAAACAAGCGTTTTACAATGTTTTAGAATCATTCTTTCGTTTTCCACTTTTTTGTCAAACTTTAACGCTATTGTAACGTTACAAACTCTGATATCCGGGAATGGTACATGACCAGCATTACTCGGGAAAGGTGTTACGTGTAGGAGTGCTGTTACATGGGTGTTTACTAATTGCTATCACTCAATTTGTCACACACACAAACGCACACCTTACAGGCACAGTAGGTGGGCAAAATTTCACGCCCCATGGACGACTGTGGTGGACATGTTGCATCCTTGAAATTAATTGGAATTCAGGTTACAACAAAAAAAAAAAACACGCAAAAACACTCTAAACAAACATTTAGCTGGCTCTGGATATAGGGGGCTGACTGGCTGGATGTTTGGGTTGTGGTTTTGCTCACGTCGGATTGTTGAACACATTTTAATTAGTTCACCTTGTTTCGAAATGTAGGCGAGAAAGGGTATTTGTTTTCCTGAGCATTGAGCAGGTGAGACCTTTTTTAATAATATTGATAACAAGGGAATATATTGCCTTAGTTAGAACTCACACACATATTATAGCTTTGAATGATTGATTATTTTAAAAAGGAAAAATTCTTAAAAATGTGTAAGAAAAGCTTCAATGTTGTATCATCCCTAGATTTTCTCTAGAAAAATAATTTTCAATTTCTATCGTGCGATGCTGTAACCGTAACCGACTATCTGCACACCGACCCAACGTCCGAAAACATTCATTCGGAATCCATTTGGCCCGTCCGTAAATCCGCATTATGATGGCGAATTGGCTTTTGTGCAATCTCCGGCCGTCCGTCGGTCAATCCTTCGCCGACCAGCACCATTGCCGCATGTTCGTTAGTGACCGTGTTTAACGTCAGTCGAAACAAACATAACCTGCAAAAACGTTACGCAGCTTCAGTCCCGGATAGCGTGTGAGGGATTTGGAAAAAAAAGGAAAAACTTCAAAAAGCCCCCCGATGCTGCAGCGTTGTTTCATGGATGGTTCCGCACAAACAAAAGTCAGACGGCGGGTGTTGGGAGTCCGAACCTGATTCCTTGTGTCTGCATCGGACAGTGACTGCACTCTTATCGCGATTCTCATTCGCTTTTTCCCTCCCCAGAAAGGAAACATCGGGGTACCCAAAATCCAACACAGGTCAGGGTTCTGTCTGGTTGGATTTGAAAAATTGCTTTTCTACGAGCGAGCCAAGCACCAGCACCATTTTGTATCACCTTCACCAAAAACCCGGTTTTGCTGTAAGCTTTCCCGTTTTGGAAAACCTGTGGGAGGGAAGCGCCAGAACAAACAAAAACCCATTGCGGGCAGTGCTTTTCCCTACGATCGTGGAGAGAAAAATTGAAAATATTACATTCATCCTCGGGATCGAGCGAGAGAAAGAGAGAGAGAACGGCCAAAATTGCTTCAATAAGTCCAAGCGCTGGATCGTCGGATAATGCACCTTCTCTGTCCGGAAATGATCTCAAAGCATAACAAAAAAAGAAAGGAAACCCAGGAAAAGCGAATAGTGGTCAAGGGAATACATAAACGCTGTAGCGTTGTACCGGGTAGTAGAAATTACATCAGCAAATAAGTAAATATAAAAATGTACCCTGCTTACGTCTGTTACCGGTTTTCCTGGAATGGGGTTTTCCCTCACACAGTACCACGAGCGAGGACTTGAAAAATGGGCTACGAAAATGCCAACACTGGGCAGCACTGGGTGGCATACAAAAAGGGAAAACCGTGGATGAGATAAAAAAACAACCTCTTCCGTGTTTGAAGTTCATTTTTCTCGTTAGAACCGGCTGGAAAATACGGTTAGCATCCAATGATAAAACGAAACATTGGATTCGAACCGAACGCACCTTTCGGATGCCTTCCTTAAGGTCGAACGTGAATGGGGATGTTTTTCCACCGATCGAGGATCGCTGTAGCTTTGACTGCCGAATGTATGTGTGTTGGCACCGTTGGCTGGAAGCTTGTTTTTCCTCCATTCGTGATCCTTTTTTTCCCCCACCGACACACCGACACCGGTTTCCCAATCAAAAAGTGATTGATCGATAGTGCCTTTGAGAGTGGAGCAGAAAATAGTGTCCGCCCGTCGTCGTTGTGCATGGGAACGGCCGAACGGTGGTAACAGTGGCAGGTGAGAAAGCTTGCACGGGCAGGTTGATCGGATTGAGAGCTTTTCTTCCCTTTTTTTTGTGTCTCGCTTTTGTGCGACTGTCTAATCAATATTCGCTCATTGATTGAAAAGACAAGGCACACGGGGGTTTTAGCGCGGGGCGAGTGTTTGTGTGTGCGTGTGAAATGAAAAACGGTTGCATGAAAAAGGCACGAGGAAAATTCGCATCACCGTGAAAAGCGTGGCGTAAGTGAACGATTCGTACTAGCAGGATGCGAAAGCGAAACTGTTCCCCGTGCAGTGGAAAAATCGATCGAAAAACGGTTTTACCTCGATGCCACCCTTCCTGCAGATCCTTGTTGGCTGACAGTAATGAAGAAGCGTTGCGGTAAATGATACACCTTGCTCGATCTACGAGCCCAGTTTTCCAATCCTCAGTATGCAGAACGGGGTTTACTTTTACTTTACAATTTACTCGAAATCAACGATCTTATCAACGGGAAAGGTTTTCTGTAAGAAGAGGAAGAACACTGTCTAGCGTGCCAGATTGGCGGTGAAGCGTTACGGCGTTGCGATTGATTCAATCAGCGTACCGCGTGGAAAGCGCTTCTTCGTTCGTGGCGTGTAGCGCCCTCTGGTGATGAGTGAAGAAATGGAATGTGTTGCATCTTACTTGAGAGTAGAGAGTGTGAAAAGAAAATTGGATGCATCTTCGCGAGAAAGGATAAAATGAAGCAACATTGAGGTTACGATGTGGATCCAACCAGGAAGCGAGCTAACTGCATAATTGAAAGGAGTACAGAACAAGTTAGAGTTTCACCAAGTGTTAAACCAAGTGTGGATAAATGATTTTAATCAAGCATCCTTTCGAAGGCACTAGCCCATGCTTCGGGAAAATGCCCAATCACGGTAAGGAAAATTACTAAAAAAACGTTAGAACCTTCAAGAAACTTGTGGGAATTGTGGTTCCTCTTAATGCACTTCACTCTCGACATTCACCGAGCACGAACCGGGTCGCCCATTTTGCATCAATTTCCATCCCATATGTCTGTGTTCCCCAGGGGTG
Source organism: Anopheles maculatus (assembly GCA_002091835.1). Taxonomy (NCBI): domain Eukaryota; kingdom Metazoa; phylum Arthropoda; class Insecta; order Diptera; family Culicidae; genus Anopheles; species Anopheles maculatus. The sequence goes on from KZ061858.1 coordinate 86,729, forward strand.
GATACTTGGAAGTTAATATTCTGACCGTTCACCACCCAAGCTGGGGCAAACTGGCGTGGGTTGGGCCAGTCATCAAAAGCTACATTTTTGATAATTATCTCGCACAGGACGTGAGTGTCGTGACCGCATCGCCACAGTAATGGGCGATGTGGTGCCGAGTTTTACATGCCTCGTATTTTCATTAACCTACCAGCTGAATTGTCATCGGATGGAAATCTTTTCGACTGTCGGTTGGTTGTAGCCACACCAGAAGTCTTAATTAAGGACGCACGCCCTCTCTCGCTCGTACACTGTTCATTAGTTTTCGGACTCGGACCCCGATTCGACCGGTGAGGCTTCAATGGGGTTTGGTAGTTAAACAACACGGGAACAAAAACAGCAAATGTCCCATTTCGTCTATGAGCAGGACATTTCCATTCGTTTGCATTTGTGCTGTGAACGAACCATTAATCAACTCGAGCATGCGACGAACCTTTCGCTGGTGTTGGGCGTTGTGTTGTTGATGGGCGTATGACACATGAATGCGAAAAGCCATCATCCCGAGGAACCATCCGATCGGGGTGCAGCGTCATCATTAATATTTTGTTACTTCATCAGCCCTCTTTTCCCACCCGGAATGAATGTTTGTGCTTCCATCGTTTTCTTTTTTTGGGGAGAACATGAAAAAAAACCAGTACCATCTAAAGTGTGGACACAGAACGAGATCTCTCTCGTCGCTCGAGAGAGAGCGAGAGTCGAGAGACCAAAAACCCGAGTGTCCCACTGGTCCTTTGTCGGATGTTCGTCTGTTTGTCGTTCCAAAAATGTTTCGTGTGACGCAAAACACCGGGCCGGGTCCCTTTTTCCAGGACATTATACGGCGAAAGTAACATGCCTCGTCAGCAGCAAACTTACCGTACCGAAACACCAAACACCCAGAATCCTTTAGCAAATGGGTTGCGCAAATATCGGCGACCATCATCATCATCGGCATCAGGTTCACCCAAAATCCGGTCCTTACCAACAGGCCCCCTTGGACGGTAACTTTGACTTGACGGTACGGTGGCTTCAGCGACTTCAGCAAACAAATCCTAAGCGAGTGTCAGCACGCACGCCTGCACGTACGCAATTTCTAACTACAGGTCGCCAACACACCAACACACGTGCGGTCCAATTCCGAGGGGATCTCTATTTTTCCCTGAAAGTATGGCAAAGCTGCTTGTTGCTCCAGTGAAGACAAAAAAAACCTTTCTCGGTGTCTTTTCGGTACGACAAGGTGGGAAAAGCTTTTTTTCTTGTTTAACCAAAAAGGCCTCTTTTCTCTGCGTGCGTGTATGTGTGTTTGTGTAGGTGGGTGGATAAAATATAAATACACCTTACCCGGATCGTAGCTTCGGCACGTAGTTGAGTAAATATTTTTGAGTACGCTTCATCATTCTTCCATCATGAAACAGCTGCCTGCTCATCGGCATGGCTGTGTCTACTGTACACAGTCGAGAAGTTGAACCCATAAGGAATTCACCCTCCGCTTCGGAACCGACAAAGTGCGCCGAGAGTAGGACGATGATGTCCACGCTAATTGAGTTAAGCAAATACGGGGTCTGGCTTTCACGCATTGCCCGGACTGTTATCGATGAAACAATATTTATCAATCAAATTCAATTGAAAGATCATCGAAGATCAACTGTAACGAGACACACCGAGCGAGACGCGGGGCGGGATGGGCCCTAACGCCCGACCAAATGCAATTACCAAGAACAAATGGTCTTACGATGCGGCAGAGTGTCAAATTATTAAATCGTGTCACTTTATCCAGCTGGGAAAGAACGTGAAGACTTCGCGAACAACTTGTAGCAATTGGAATTTCATCGCACAATTTAGAACGAGCAGCAAATGTTTGGTGAATTTAAAATAGAAATGTTAGATCGAAACTGGCTATAAAAAGATTCTCCAGCTACTTCCGCTTCAACCTTGTGCGCTCGGTGAAGTGAAGATGAATTAACAATTAAATTTAATGCTACGTTCGCTAATTGGTCTGCCGGCCAGGCGTCTGGTGGGATTGGACTTCTTGGCACGCTCGGTCGATATTTATCGGATGTGTGTTACGGACACCCTCGGATTGGTAAATTGAGGCGTAGGTTCGTTTTGATGTGAAAAAATTAATTAACCCACACGATTGCACACCGCAACAACGAGCGTACGAGATAAAACCTTTTTTTTATTTTCGATTTGTGCCGTTGCGTTAGGCTCTCTGGCAGATAAGCGTGGCTCGAAAGGGAAAAAATAAAAACGTTGGCTCGGTAAATTAGGTTTGAGATGCTTTTATTGTGTTATTCTTTAGTGCTTTTTTATGATGCTTTATTTGAACATGATCCCAGGACCAAATATCTCCATTACGCATCATACAGACTCTGATGAAAAGTATACAAGGAATGCACGCTTTCCCAGTAGTATTATGCTACTCTTATGTGAAATCGATTGCAGTAGAGCGTCTAGTGGATGCAAATAAGGGAGAGTTGTTGGTGCATTAAATTAAATGGATGTATGACGTACACCTCACAGCCCAGGCTGCATCGATCTACCGTGCAAGAATACGCGCCGCATACTTGAATCCTTTCGTTGACAGCCATACCGACCTATCCTGGCTGCATTTCGGAAATCCATTATCTCTCATTCCAGCGCCGCACGTCTACTTCATTTGTCAATCCATCTGTTCGCTTTCACTTCAATTGCTTCACAAACGCCCACAGCAGCAGCACTCACACACAGCCACACATCTGGCTGATCTGTTTTGCACCAGGTTCGCACCTGTATCGATGCCAATATCAATCTGTCAGATCGGCATCTAGTGAGCGATTTTTGTTCCCTTTTTCTCTCTCACCCCAAACGAAAGCGCTGAGCGTGAGTGTGACGAATTGCACCTTCGTGTTGTGTTGGGTAATCTTATTTAGATTAGTACATCGATATACCTCCAACTACTACTGCCACGCTGCTCGTTGCGGGTCTCTGCAAAGCATCCGCAAACAACAAGCCCTCGTGCTGGTTAGCTGACTCGGTACATGGCGTGATGGAAATGGAGTTGTTGAGTTAAGAAGAGAATTTAACAAAAAAAAAAGCAGCGAAATACCTGTCACATCACACAATGGCAATAATGCTGACAGTTCAATGCACTGACGTATGCCAAAATCACGCGCTTTCATCAATCACATGGTTCAATTGAATGTGGACGAATTGAAAAGGTATTCAGGCATTGGTCGCCGTTCCTACATCTGTCAACTGAAAGCGAATTGGACGCTTGAAATGTGAGTGTGTGTGTGTTTTTGATACAGAATGATATTTTTCATTTAAAAAGAAGTAATCTTTTTCTCTTGTTGCCCGCTACGTTGCAAGAATTCAATTCGCATACTTATTCGCATGCAGGACATAATAATTCACGAGCGAAGTGTACTGCACTCAACGCTACTTCAGTAATCACAGCCTTGCTACGCTTCGCAAACCAATGTTGTAGGTCTCAGTGTAGTTTGATCCCTGCAAAGAAGGATCATCCGAACACTTTTGATGTCCTGCATGTATGAAACTCCAACAACAAGATTACCGACCAGTTACTCTCTCCAGTTAAGTAGGAAAGAAAAGACAAATGTGCAAAATCTGCTGCAGTGTGGAACTCTGCTCCGAATGCGGTGAGACACACAATAAATAAAGCTTAATCGTGTCCAGGCTCTGTTGTTTCTGGTGCTGGGACGGTTTGAAGGATATGTTTGAGCTTCACCGACACACAGACATCGTTGAACATGGATGGAATGTTCAGACTGATGCGTTGGAGACGAATTTGGAGCGTATTCAGGCTTGCATACTGGGAATGAGCCGGTGTCGGTACGTTCTAGTGTCCCTTGTTTCTTTTCTTCTCATCGTGGTGAGTCGTATCTATCGTCTGGCAGCAGTCCGAACCGGTCGGTTGGTCAGTGTCAGGATTTTCGGTGCGTGTGTGACTCTTGTTTCTTTAATAAGAGCATTATCATCGTCATCGTGAAGAGTTCTGCAAAATTTCCCGGTCCCGGATGCACGATGCACAATGATACCCGGTCGCTCTGGTGATCATGATAATGGCCGATGATGGTTGTACTTCCGCTGTGGTCAGTGTGCTGCACTAAAAGCCCCACTTCCTGAGTGGCTTCAGTTGAAGTTCGTTCTTTGGAGCGATTCTTTGCCGAGGCTAAGTAGCCCGAGACGGGAGGGTGACCGAGAGTTTGAATTCGTGGGTTTAATTAGCCACGGCCAGGGACGGAATGTTTGATATCTCGTTTGCGATGAAACGACAACATTCCGGACGCATACCGCTAGCGAACCAGCGAATTCCAGCTTTATTGCGAGCATGCCTTGTGCCTACGCCAAGCGGAGGCTTCACGCTCTACACGTGCAAGTGTCGCAAAGTGAACACGCAAATCCTACCCATTGTGTACACCTAGGCGAAAGTGCATTCCTTCAGGGGGGTTGGGAAGATTTGGGAAGATCAGGAAGAACGAAGAATGCGATAAGAGCTGCCGTGGAATGGAGATGTTGTTTTCTCGGTCGCAATGAACGAAGTCTCGCTTCGTCTAAGCGATGGATCTCGACAAGCGGCAGAGTAACCTCGAGACGGTTTCCGTCCACGATAGATGGCGAAGATATGGCATATAATGGGAATAATTCATCCCTAATTAAGAGCCACGAATGATGGTAGGCACGCCGGAAATGGCGCAAGGCATTGGAACGAGCAAAAGTGCGCTCTTTACCGAGAGTTAACGCTCTTGGAGCCGCCCTAGAGGACATATGAACAGGGAAGAGTAAGAATGAAGGAAGCGAAGGTTTAATTTTCTTTTCACAAGTATTTGTCCGAGTCCGACCGGTACCACTGTGCTTCCGGGGTTGGACAATGGCACGGGAGATCCTTACCGTTCTTTGCGCTACCGCTCCGTTTTAAGCGCTACGGAAGAAAAAAGATTAATGGTCAAAGGACTTACCGCGTCGGGCAAGGTGAGTTCCGAACGAATGTAATAGTAGCACATCTACACTCCAGAGACATCCATCCGGCCAGTGTGCGGTGGAGCGTAGTGACGTGCGCGGCAAAATAGTCGCTGCTAATCGGCTTAAAAGGTCCGGCACTGGTTATTACACGCCTTTAGACGGATAAAGCTTTTCGTGCATTAAAGTGGATCGTCCGGTTCCCCGGCTAAGGGTGTCAAAAGGTTTATGTAACATTAGACGCTTTAAACGTTATATCTGATGTTGATTAAATGCAGCCTTTTATTCCGCATTTAAATTTGAGTCTTTGCGTCACATCGACAGCATTTGGTTTTGCTACAAATGGGTAGAAAAAAATTGACTTCACACGCATTTGCTGCGTTCAGCGAGAGAATTAGTACAAACGTGTACAGAAACACTAATTACAGTACCCATACAAAACTATGGGCGATACCCAATCCACATCGTGGCCCGGTATACTCGGAGCCTGGGATGTTGGTCTGGTTGGCTTTTACACAATCAAGTTCAATTGAGGAATTAATTGAACAGAAATTCATTTTATGGTCCAACCAATGGTTCACTGCTTTGCTGCATGTGGACTGTCCACTCCACCACGGGAGTCACCTACACCTGCACATGCCTGTCGCCTCCAGCATCAATTGGATTCTAATTTTGCAATCCATCTGTGACCTCCGAGCCCTACGCTTACCGATCCTAGTCGAGGGCGAGACTACGGTGCATGTAAAAAAAAACCCCAAGCACATACTAGAACTTGTTCCAAACGTTCGGGAATGTCGATAGAACTTTTACTCTGGTTCCCACTGATTGCTCATGTGTATGTGTGTGTGTTTGAGGCAGGATTCTTTCCGCTTTTAATTACAACAGCAGCAGCATCAGGACTGGTGGCTGATGTTTGAGCCGTGGTTTCGAATGACTGCCAACTTCTAATTACTGTGCGAGTGAGCTACCGTTTCTGACGATCTCTTCCCACTGTGGTGGCCATTTTGTGTGTCAATCTTGATTGTGGTTTCTTGGAACAGTTTTGCAATGCAATTGCAGATGAAGTGTAATCCTGCCCAAAAATGGGAAGTAAAGATGTCGCTGTAGAGGTAATCAAAACTTACCAACTATTAGGTTTTGTGTTCAATTATCCGGAATGGTGGGTAATTGCGTACAAACAAAGTTGGTGTTTTGCAAGAGAATCATACAAGTTTTGTTATAGGTATTAGAGGACCTTAGATAAAGATGAAAAGATTCATTTAAATACTTCATTTCCCTAATATCATGAATGTTTTTTCAACCAAGACTGATCTTCATTTAGCACGATTTGCTACGGGAACCAGGCATCTTTTTTTGTTATGTTCGTCTGGCGAGTTTTAAAGCGTCAACATTATGTTGCAGTGTTGCAGTGAAAATAAAAACACAAAAACTTATGCCTGAAAAGTTTTACCTCCCAAACAAGTGGTGCAGTACTGATGCACTTGCGCTTCTTTGTTGCGTCCTTTTTCTCATTTGCACACAACCGTACCATAGCAAGTGGCAGGAGATGGTAAAAAAGAGACTTTTGTGCTTGGTTCCGGTTCTGTTTGTGAGGTTTCCTGTTTTACGCCATTTTTCGTTGAGCCGGGTAAATGGTCCGGTCGGGTTGGTACCGTTTGGTGTATGTGGATGCGTATGTCTCGCTGGGTGGTGAGATTGAGAAGAATATATTTTAATATTCTCGTCTAGGATGAAGCAGATTTTATGGCGTAAAGGATCAACTTGCTGTGGTGAGCTGCGGCTTTTAACAACAGCTTGCCAGTTAATTAGTTTTCGGAATGCATGGGTGCGTCAACAGTGGACATAATTGTATAGTATATTTGTTTGCTTTGTGGGATATTAAAATTGTTATTAGTCAAAAATGCGAAGTTGTCAAAACTGGGCATAGATTAGAAGATTCAAACATCCGTGATTGGTGAGATAAACTTAGCCCATGTGACATGATCGATTGATTAGAGCAATTTTCACTGGTACCGTGCAACATGCACCCGTTGCATGTCTTGCAAAGCACACATTAATCAACATTATAATTCCACATCTCGTCGACGATCGAATCGATGAAAAAACGATGAAACTCACTGCAGTTTCTCTGCTTACAGTCTTAATATCTTGCTCTAAACCGGCAACATGATTAATGGTAATAGTTTTATGATCGAATCCGGTACGTCTTTGAATCGGTCAGCATGGTTGCAGGACAAAAAATCATTCATCTATCATCTGCCTGTACGGAAAAATAACTATCTTAACCACGTCCAAGATTTGTCCATCGTTCCTAAACTCGGAGCGTTTGCTGTACACTATTCCTTAGACATAAATTTAGTTTCCATACTTCCTATGCAGTTGATGTTCACAGCGCGACACCAAACGAGAGAACCCGAAGATTCTCAGACGGCGTAAATATTTCGTAAAGGGGTTCGCTTCGTGTAACTGTTCAATAAATTATAGAGTATCAGCCAACCTTGGCACGGTTCCAACGAGAGTATGGGGAAGAAAACATTCGTTGAATTAATTTTTGTGTGCGATTTCGGGTTTCGGCAGTACTGAGGGCAATATTCCAACACACATCTTTTTATCCCGTGATGGAAGTCTTTGCAGATTATATCAAAAGAATTGTTTGGTCCCACACGTTACCTTGATGTGAGGTTGTTTGTTGATGCTGTTTTTAAAGCTATGATGCAAAATAATTATAATCTTGGGTGGAATTGAACCTGTTCCGTCAGCTGTACACGGTCGTAGGACGGTTTGCTAGAACTCACAGCCTCCTAAACCGTACATGTTGATCTCCCACATAATACTGAGCTACTAACTCTAATGGATTGATAAGTTGCTGGAGTTTGTTTTATATGGGACCTCACGTCCGTAAATCTCTTTGTTTTTAAACATTTCATCAATGTACTTTATCAGTTTTAAAGAGTATGAAATGTGTCAACCAAACACATGAAACTCCCAAGACTTTTCAAATGCCGCTTCTCCGAAACAAAACATCAAAAACAAGAAACTAAATATGCAAGTGGCGTCCGGGAGTTTTGGGCGTTTGAAATGAACACCGCCATCATCCAGTGAACGAAGTTTGTACTGTTCCGCAACGCCAACGGCACACCACTCACTCACACACACACACAGTCACACGCTGCAGCACGCCGCAACTGCAACGATGATGATCGATTGCGTTGCACTACGGAACGCTGCAGCCGCGAAGGCGCATCGTATTTCGTTACGTTATTTCTAAACCGCGGCCAGTTCGCACTAACCCCGAGCGCCCTTCACTTCCCTCAATCACCTACAGCTCGCACCCAATGGTTGGTTTAGTGCATTGGCCATCGATGCACCGGTTGTGCCGGGTTTTCGGGTCGGAATTCGAAAGCCTGTTGGTGGGATGCTGGATGGGGTGGGTTTATTATGGGCCCACCGCGCAAACCGGGGATCGGTTTTTGACACGTCACAACTGACAACACCTGTGCCGAATTGGTACGTACACTACGTCCATTGCGCGAAACGGTGCGCTAATAATAAACCCCCACCGCACCGGTGAGTTCCGCAAAGGTTCGAACTTCGCAGCGGAGAACACGGTCCCGAGTCAAGTTCGCCCAGCACACCCAGGCGTATCGTGGTGAGCGGGTGCCACTGGAAGGGACGTACCGAGCATCCAGGGTAATCGTTAGCGCATGAGTTATGGGCAAGATTTTAGGCAACAGGTTCCCCGGGAGTGTCGTTCGCGCACACACCCGGAATGTTTATGATGCCGCTAAAGTACTTTACGAAAATGGGCCAGATTGGAGGTTTTTCTGGCTCGTTCGTTTTTGATCGTTGTTTGCGAATTTCGGGACAAAGACACAAGCGTAAGGCATCATTTGGTGAAAAGATTTTGCTTCGAAAAATTGGGTTTTGATTTTTGGGCCGTAATTTGGCACGTGATTATGGTCTACTGTCGCTCAGAAACCTTCGTTTTTTGGTCGTTCTACACACCTGTACCTTCCCACCGGATTACCAGAATCACGGAAAACGCCCATTTGCGTTGATGGTGTGACGACACCCGTCGTGGTCGATTTTCCTACCATTAATGCTGCTGTCTTCGTGCCGCTCTGCCATTAATTATTAGCAGAGTTATGGGAAATCATGGGGTCATATTTTCTCACCCTGGCTACTCACGCGGTGAATGGTTTATGTGCGCCGCATTCGCATAATCTTCGTTTGAGTTCTCACAGACACGTGGTGGCTGGACGATTGCACAGAATCGAATGGGCGGGCGAGCGTCCAGAGCACCAAAGTTAATCCGAGCCTTCATTGCGCTGGACCGAATTAATTATACAGATCTTAATCATGACATTCCGAGCTGCAATCAGTACAGCTTGACCGCATGTGTTAACCTACATTACGATACGTAGTGGTAGTGTAGTTATGCTGAGCGCAACTTTTTACATTTCAAAGTCCTTATAACTTACATTGGTCTTCTCTCTCTCTCTGTTCCAGGATCGACACATGGTGTTCGATTCAGTGGCGCGTCAGTAAATTCCGTCACCATTTCGTCGACCGTGGTGAAACGCAGGCCAGCGCCGCAGATTACGGTAGCGAGCGGCCCGCAGGTCCTATCGCCGAAGCGACTCCGCACGACCGCGCTGCCCGGCGTCGCGGCGGCTGCCCTTCCGGCCCTCGGCAACTGCCTCGTCCCGGCGCATCCATCGGCCGCTGCCGCTGCCGCCGCCGCAGCCGCCCTGCTGCAGCATCAAATCCATCAGCACCATCATCAACAGCAGCAGCAACAGCAGCAACAGCAACAGCAGCATCTCCAACAACTACATCACCAGGCATCCGAGGCTCAACAGCAGCAGCAGGTACAACAGTCGATCTCACCCCAATCGAACCAAGTGTCCGTATCGGTTGCTAGTGCACTAGCCGGACAATCTCCGCTGGGCACCAATCCTACCTGTAGTAGCACCGGATCGCCAGCAGTTGGGGTAGGGCAGCCGCCGATGTTCAGCTCGCCGGTCGTAGCACAGTCGAACGCCGTGGTCAGCAGTCCGTCCATGAACGGAGCGCTGAACGTGAACGCCGTAAACGCAGCCAACAACAACCACACCGGACTCGGACAGACCGGCCAGTCGGCCACCGGCAACCTCAAGATGGACAGCTCGATGGGACAGATGACACCGATGGCACCGTTGGCGTTGTCGCAGAGTATGGACTCCGTGAACACGGCCAGCAACGAAGAAGAGGTAAGTGTTACGTAAATCTATCGGTTTTAGATCGTTATTTGCGCTGAGATCGCCGACCATCTCCGGCTGCCAGACAAATTGCCTATCTGGAAGAGATGTACATTTTGTCCAACGATATACATCTGTCATATCTGGCGTTTGAATAAATACCGCGCTACGTACCGTATCAAGTCTTCCTTCCGTGGTGGCGAAGTACGACACGTTCGAGAATACGTTCGAACGTTTGGACCGCACCAATGCCAAGAGACCTTTCCATTCGATTTGGTGACCGGCACTTGCTGGCATTATGATCAGCATAACGATTGTGTGACGCTTCTTCGCGGCGCGACATGTAATTCAATCCTATTTTTAACAGATTCATTCCCATTCGGTCACAATCAACTATAAATATTGGCGGGACCGGCATAGGCGGTCGATGACGCGAGCAGCTCACTAGTGCAGCGTCGTGGTGCAGTGCCGAAGAGTTGAAAAATGGTTCCACATCGAACTGTCCGGAGGAGTAGCAGAGTGCCCGGTGACAGTAGTGCGAGTGGATGTCTGTAATTTTAGAAATTGGTGTATGTGTGTTTTTGCACTCTAGCTCTTCGGTTCCAAACGCTGCTCAGGTTGCAGTCGCTGTGCGACTCGTGTTTTTTGTTTTTGCGATCGAGTCGGCAAATTCGGGCAGGCACTTGGCATTTCTGTGTCGCAACCTTGGGCGAAGGGCTTGGCGCTGAGCTGAGCCGATACGTGCACCTGATCGGGTACGCCGCGCAGGACGACGCTTGCATCAACATCGTTCAACGCGACTCAAATTGCCTGCCGGCCCCAAACAATCCGATCGGGTGCCATAATGATCCGGCTCGGTTAGGAACGCACCGCACCGTACCGAGGTTTTTGATATTTGCCATCGATGGTCGTAAGCGTCTGCGGGAACTCGGCTCCGCGTCTCCTATCGGCTAATTATAAATTGTCTTTGCCTTTCCATCGCGCCTGGCTACACTTTTCCGGCTAGTGTTTCACCTTTTCGCACAAACCCGACACCCGACACTCCCGACACGTCGTTGTGCTGAAAACCTATCCTTACCGATCGTGTTGAAGGTGATCGCCTGTCAGTTTGGTGGCGAGAGACGTACGAAATAGTCGCTTGCGTTTGCGCGACGCGGATAAAGGATCACGCTCAGCTGCGTATTAATATGCACAGATGCGATCCACCTTTGGCAATCGGATACCTTTCGCTTGCGCGGTGCAATTTGTCTGTGGGATCGAATGACGGAAGAATGCACGAAACCCGGTAGTTGAAGGTGGCCCGTTGATCCGTATGACAGTGGGACGTGATGGGGTGATGTTTGGCGCAGGCTTAACTGAGCTTGTCGATTTAATCGATCTGTATCCTCCAAGTGCACAATATTTTTCGGGGTCTCTAACAAGCCCTCGAAAGGCGGAGAAACATTCCATCGTCACCATCGGTAAATGATCACCTTCGATTAGCGA
>KZ061858.1:107689-131573 GCA_002091835.1 Anopheles maculatus
GCTCATGCTTAACCCGGGACGAAAAACGATGCATTGCAGGCACCATTTCAGCCGGCGTTGGCGTTGGTAAAGAAAAACCGTGAAAATGCAACCTGTCCATTGGTTTGGCGTCTTGACGATGGTTGCGATTATATATTTAGCACCTGTGTGTGTGTGTGTGAGTTCGAACCGTACCGTATCCATATCCATTTCCCGCGAGAATTTCTCGACTCAGTCTTTTCTTTTTTTTGCGCGCATTCTACCAACCTAAAGTGCACCGTTGTTTTCGATGTGTTTATTGAAAATTTATGGGAATAAATTTTAAATTTCCACACACAAACGCCCGCCTCCGTGTAGTTTTAAAAGTTTTCCCCTACCCCCAAAAGCGTACGTGTTTGTAACCGGTTTTACATCGAAAGCGCCGGGTTACAAAGTGTTGGAGTCGCAAGTCACGTTGGAACGCTGGAACGGTTGCAGCGTTTATTGGAAATGTGCATCTTTGCTGGTGCGCTGGTATGCATATTGGGGCAAAGCTTTACGGTGGCATGTTCAACGTTGGGATCGATTTAAGGATGACTTGGGTGCTATTATTTAAAACGAACCGGGTTAGGTGCAACAGCATCGGTACGGTTAGCACCGTAGAACAATAATTTACAGAGCTATTCAAGTGCTGTTCGTTGCTTTCAAACATTACATTTGAATTTTATACTAAGCTATTCATATTTAATGGTCTAAATAAGGTACAAGTTGTATTGGGTATTTATTATTCCCAATTGGAGCTATTTTATGAAAAGAGATATAATTTAACGACATCATCTTCTCGCTGTACATTGACTTATTTACGAGAGCAAAACAATTTATATTGTAAAATACCCAAAAAAGCTCCTTCCAGAACTCCATTAAAGCACAAAACCAAACATCCAATAAAACTATTATAATGATTGTTTCGCTCTGTTGTTATCTGCCAGCAGAGCAATCTTCAGCAATTGAAAGTTCTTAGCAACGTCACTCGATGTCGTCTACAGTACGCAAAACTTCAATGTGAAAATAATTGCCAAACCGCCGAAGCTCTCGGTTAGTGCTAATTTCAACCTACCGCCACGGACGCACATCCTCGGACACTCTCAGCAATGTCAGCTGTAAACGGTTTTACTGTTGCTAGCAACCCATCATCAGACACACTGCCACAGGGGAGTCCGACCACACCGGTTGGCTGGACGTTGGAAATCAATAGCAGTGCAGCACGAGACACGATGCTGGAGAGCATCAGCAGGGCAGAAACTGTCAAGCAGGTTGAGTTGAGCTGAGCAAGGGACAGATAGAAAAAGTTGTTCAATTCCGGAGAATGTCAATGCCAGTGACTGAGCCGAACTTTTATAGTTGACGTTCGGATAAACACATTTACCATGGTTTTATATCACTGAGACACCATGTAGCGACAGTGTATTTATAGTTACTAAGGCTAAGGTTTTGTTGAAAATTGTCCTCTAATCGATCGGTCACCAGAGGGACATTAATCACTGGGATCGATTGGAGGAGAAAAACAAAACCACCGATGATAGTGCTTAAAACCGCACGTCTTAATATTCACAACGAGTAACTGAGTCACCCGCAAGGATGCTACTCTTGTCTGGTTTCCTCTCGAATGCTCGTTTTGCATCATAAAATAGGAAAAACCGCGTGCTAGTGAACCGGGCCACAGATTTCGACACCGGTGGAAATTTGCATGAAAATGAGCAACCCATTTATTTTGTCATTATTAAACCATCAGTTACTGTCGTTTACCGCAGTGCTACTAGCTCTGGGAGGGGGAGGAAAAAAGAGCTAGTACGACACGATTATGAGATATTCTGGACTACGGTGGTTTCCTGTCTTGCTTCGAGAAACTGGATAGGTAAACAAGTTCCGGTAAAGTGTGAACAAACGGCACTGCAGGAAGGTAGTTTAGGACTTTTCCTTCTTTGCCTGCCATGCTTAATCGATGCTAGCGGAACCCGGTAACTACCGGGCTCGAATGAAGTAAACAACGCGCCAAAGTCATGGGCAGGAAGGCCGCCGGCCAGAAGCGCCAGAACAAAATTCCATCCATCTCTGCGCTTCCCTGCGGCCGTGTACTTGCAGGAGGCAAGTTTTGCAACTTGGGTGGAAGAAAGTTACTCGTTCCTTCGCTTCGTTCCCGCATCGAAGATTGACTTTAAGGTTTGTCTCAAAGTTTTGCGCTTCCTTCACCATGAGCGAGACGCTTCCGGCGATGCTCTACCGGAAAACGACGATGACTTGGTGGGAGCTGAAGGGATGGGGAAGGAACTTGCGGGCATGGTCCGGAGTTATTTCGTGCGGAGTTTTTCTTGCTTTTCTTGGGAGGATGTTTGGATGTTATGGTAGCTGGAGTTAGGAGCGTGTAGCAGCGAAATCACTGCATTCTCGGCAATCGGCAAGATGTTTGGTGCATTTCTTTCCTAGCGTTTTTTGCTGTTGTTCGGAAGTTGCCCCGGTTGATGGGACACTTAGCATAGTGAACGAATTTCTATTCGTTTTACAGTGAACTGATTCTATTGAATGGTTCTAGTTTTCTCTGAAAGTACTATACACACTTCAACTTATTGTGATCATGGCTCGTTCGGTGTAGGACTTTAGTATTTTTGCCATAAATCCTAACCTCAACATAAATTTTTAATATCCATTTTCAACATCTATCAGCTTAATAGTCCAGCAGATGTTATGTACCTCCATTTATAATCATATCAAATGTCACCGATCACTCTTTCTGCTTCAAAATCGCGTAGGAAAACGTTCCAGTGGGCAGCGCGTTGCGTAAAATAAGTTCTATCTGTACCTTTAAACCTCGATCTCGGGCAGCTGTTGCATCACACACACCATCGCGCCATGTCAAAGTGGGTGCTTGAGAATGAAAAATATCGGCCAGGAAACAATGGGCCATAATGTCTGTTATTTCGTTCATTTTGTCGCACCGGGTCCGGATCATCCATCGAGCGCGAGTTTAGTGTGACGCGTGGTTTTGTGACTTCAATCGGCTATTTCTGTCTGTCAACTACACACACAAAGCTCTGAACACATCTGAGCTCTGAAATGGTTGGCGGACATTTTATTGCCATCCACCGGTGACAATGGCGACAATGGCCGAATGCCCGAACCGAAACGCTGTTACCAACGACGACAACTTTACAGATCGTTTTTGTTTGTGTCCCAAAACCGTTTGCTGTTTGTGTGTGTGTCTTACTGTCCTTCAACACACACGCACACATTCTCTTTATCACTCTCTCTACATGTGCTCCATAATCAACGCCCAGCAGGAGGTTTAACATGGTAAATGCTTACCGGGTAGCGTGTTTTTTGTTGCCTCAGGTGACCGGTGACACTGGAATGGGCCGCCGTTGACAGCCGTTTCCAACTGGGAAGCTTCTGGTGTGCCTCGTACAGTCGCCTACCCAGATTACAAAAGCCAACAGGGTAATGGGCCGGACCTCGAAACGAGGTGATAACAAAATCATAGCGGTGTGTTGGTGGGCATTTGATGGGCTTTGAAAATTTGTCCAACCATTGAACCTTGATTTGAATGCTAGCTTATAGTTTTGTACCGCTAATTTGTATTTTTCTCGCTCAAATAAATTACCACGCCTCGTGCCTGAGCTTCTCGTTGTTGTTGTTGTTGCAAACGTTCAATAATTTCTGCCAGCTTAACGCCACAGCGGCTTTTGCACTATATTTATGACCAATTGTTTGTAATTTATATACTCCATCAACCGCATGCTATTTGGTGGCGTAATGCCGACCAGGATCATTTGCAAAAATAACGCGCTTTGATCGATCTTTTCGAGCTGCCTGTGACTCTACCGTTCTGAGTCCTGTTTATCCTTTCGTTGACCTTCCTTGGTCGAACGCTGTGGCTCACAGGGCTCACAGCTACGGTGTTGTTAACCAACCCAGGCCTTTGTGAAGCAGCTTGGTCGCGTTGGTTGCCGACGATTGTGTAGCTCTGTAGCACCCCGTTATGAACGCCAAATAGTCGCTGTCGGGCGAAGGTTTTATGGTTTTATTGCATGTCGATTGATTTTCTCCCACCCACAGTGCCTAACTATTGCAGCACGCAAGTTTGATGACCGGCCGGAATTATTGTCGGTTGACTGTTTTTCGTTTCCATAGGGAAGGTTTGCTTTTTTTTTCGTGTCCTATCGGTGGTACACCTTCTAGTTCATAGCTCTCCACCGGACAGGGTTGGGTGTCTTGAATGGTAGGTGTGTATGTGTGTGCCTATGACCTGCTCGCGACTCGGGAAAGGTTGAACATATTATGTAGCTCGTTAACATTTGCGTAAGCGGCTTCCGAAACGGCAGCCTTCCGAATGGACTGGAGTATTCGTATTCCATAAACCTGACGGCGCAAAGTATTTGATGTAGTGGAAATGCGATCGAATAAACAACCAACATGGGACCTGATTATTGGAGGTGAGCAGTAAAGATTCGATAAAACGGCTAGATGTATTGTTGATGGGTCGAGTAATATTTGTTGGATGTTGGTAACAGAATGTAATGGAATGTGTTTTGCTAAAGTGTTGCCATTGCGCTGCGTTGTGAAGGTTACAGAACATTCGTCCAATTTATTAGACATTCATTACATCTTAAATATTCTACAAATATCTGAATTTGAGGACACTTTTCTAACAGCCAATTCTCTTTTTACTTACAGGTGAGTTTGAAAGACTTTGCACGAAGATAACATAGCAATTCTAAGTGACGGACGTAAGTACTCTGAACAGCGTTATCATATCTAGGTCCAATCCTTCCGAATTCGTTACAAATAGAACAAAAAGCGGTGCACCACAATATCAAACCACAAATATTCTTCCCCAAAGGTGGTAAGATCATTTTAATTGTGCTTACACCAAACACCCTGAGGGCCACCCTACAGTGATGGTACTCAACGTCATTGCAAAATGCAAAATCTTCCCTCAGATGGAACTGGTTGCTGTGTTGGTGTATCACGGTGCCCAGTATCACGGGAAGACGTTGTGGCTTTACGGGTCCCCGAGTAACCAGTAACCTGATGGTTGATGGCGCACCAGAACGTACACCAGAAAGGTACTCCAGCATGTCTGCATGTATCTCTCGCTGTCACTTCATCTCTTGCAGTTATTATTAATACGATTAGAATCTACCATTTCCCTCTCGTAAAGCTCGCCAAGTGTGTGTGTGTGTGTGTGTTGCAGTAATTGCGCTCCGTTGGACACGGTTGTACCTTGGCATGCGACGTGGATGCGGTTCCGTACGCTGCTCGGTACGTCTGCGGTCGCAACCGCTTCAGGCATGGCGGTGTTCCGTGTACGCAGCCGGCGAGTGGATTGTTTAATTGTGGTTTACATTCAACTGGGCCGGAACCTCGGGTACCACGAGGTTCGTCGGCAAGCTTAATTGTCATGGCAAACTTCCGGACCGCAGTTGCAACAAGCTGGCTTGCGCCGGAAATGATGGGCGAATGTCGCTGTGGCTACTGTCGGGCGCGCTTTGCCGGTATTTTAAACGGCCGCTCTGACTGACAGTCCGTCAATCAGCGTTCGATTCGCCCGAACGCACCGAAGAAACCGCAACGCGTACTTACTTTCCTTCCTGTGCTCACTGCTCGCTGTTAAGTAACTGTTGCCATTTTCGTACCGGGCAAAGCATGAACTCATCCGGTGTGGGAGCGGTGGGTGGTTTTGGGTCGGGCCTAACAAGCACAATGCTCTTGCAAAACTCGCCCCAAAATCTGTACCGGCGAAGGGAGAATACAATTTCATGCGTTACTAGCTTTTGTTAGGTTAGGGTTTCGTAGCTCCACAGAATGTCTGACCATCTTACACGAGCTTTTTCTATGTTTTTTTGTCCACCAGCTCGTTATGCCATATGGCACATCTTCAATGGATGTTTTCGTTCCGATCGGAAAGGCAGGGAAATCGATTTTCCGGTCAATTAACTGATCAGAAGCTGCAGAGCTGATGTTTTTTTACTCGTATCATCCTCAACGGCCATAGTTTAATCTTCTCGCGATGGATGTCCATCATTGTAAGCAAGTAGCAGACTGCGTATTCTGACTTTCGGATATGTTTTTCTCCGTTTTTCGGAATGTCTTAACGCCACACATTAACTTCCTCATTAGTCACAATTGTAGTGACGTAAATACTGGACACTTTCTGAAGGAAAGTGTGATGTGTTGTGTCCGTCACACTTTGTTGATAGCTCCTAGTCTAATTGGAAACATCAGTCTCACCTGCGCGATAAGATCCACGTGTTGGATGGCTAGATTAATGAGAAAGATTAGCGACGCTCTATTACGGAAGGGAGTCTCGGCTACTGTAGCGTTCGTGTGTGAATACTCCACCGGAATGCTTTCAGCAAGGATTATCGGAAAAGCATCGTATTGAAAAATTGTTCACAGTGTGCAACTTTGTGTACATTGAGCGTATTGAAATTCTCGCTAATCCATTTTTCCGAGAACTTCCCGTGTCGATATAGATCAGCGTATGTGCACTGGTTGCTGGACATACCTGGATGAAAAGTGCTCCCGACACGGATCAAACGGACGGGATCGATGTGATCTAAAGTAGCGGGATGTTTACACTTGACCTAATCCCAGGCCTGCGTTAGCCGTCATGTCTGCCTGTTCTCCAGTTTTACAGAGTAGTGAGAGAATGTTGTAGCTGATGCCGTTGCGAAATGAGAAATAGAAGTTTGATTATGAGTATCCACGTTTTGTGTTTGTTCTAGTTGTGATGAAAAAAAAACTGTTTGCAGTTAATCACACGTTAGTACCGGACGTTCAGTTACGGGTTGGAGAATATTTTAATGTCTGGACCAAAATTTTTAACGCCTAGATAGCTAGATGTGACGTTACAAATAGGATTATTCTATCTTTTCTGGCACATCAATTTCACTGAGCAGAATTAAGGTTCCAAGAATCAAGCCAGAACTTCAATTACGAACCATTCTACGGAAATCCAATATCGCTGGACGCAATTTCAATTCGCTAAAATCGAGATTACGATTATTAAATGCAATAAGCTAATGTTCTTGCTATTCACTCATAAATCCGTTCTTTGTGTTTAACCATAAAAGGCCTGCTGGCTACATTTCCCTGGTCTTGTATTACTGTAGGAATTTGGTGAGCTGTGTTCTACTTGTATCGGTTGCCAGTGTTCGGTGGAATGTGAACACTTACCGGCAACATCCTCCACAACCGGGGCACATTGTGTGTCAGCCGCTTGCGTTTGTTCCTTAGCCTTTTTGGGAAGGCTGCCCACCAAGCATGGGTTGGGTTTTTTGATGACTCTGTTTATGCTTCGCTTGGCCGGTCAACCGAAGCAGAGCCAGCACCAGCAGCGGGACAAAGTCGCACAGCTACCGTCGACAGCTACCCTACAGCTACACGAACGCAACTAGGCGACCGGAACCTATAGACACAGGCCCGTTCCGTCGTTCCGTTGGACGTGGACACGGTTGGCTGCGTAGAAGAGTTGCTGACTGAAGGAAGCAAAAAAAACGAGCAACACAACCGCCCAAGTACTTACTTCAGACCCCCAGAACCTTGCTCGTCGGCAACTTACCGATAAGCCCGGTGGCAATAGGACCCGTACAAGACTCGTCCAGGGTTTTTTTTTGGGGGGCGATATTGCAATTCAGGTACTGTAAGTGAAATCTTACACAAGTAGCTTTCTTTCACTCTAAATGGCGTCACGAAACATTTTGGCAATCGACAGAGAACCTAGTACGGAATTACTTTCCGGATTGAAAATGCGTCCAGATAATGTTTTCTTATGGCCCACGGGTAGTTTCACCTCATCCACGCTCGCACATTCTTTGTAATGGAAAATGAACCTACTGGCGTTATTTTTATCCGTAATGAATTCAATGCCGGCATTGCCACATATTCTGGGCCGTTTCTTTTGTTTTCCACGTCATCCCGGTTCCCGTTACGCTCTGACAAACATTATCGGAGCGCGAACTTACGTGTCGGACTTTGAGCATAGTCTCACATAGGCGGCTTTTTTTTCTTTGGAATTCCTATCCTTAGGAAAAAAAAGCTACATTGTGTGTGTGCTTCGGTAAATATCTGGTCTAGGTGCTGTGGAAGCGGCATTAACGAGAACGATGGTAGTTGGAAAAAAAGCGTTCTTAAGGTGGATGGAGGAAACTATTAGTTGAGGTAGCAGATGGCGATAGTTGTTGAGGAATGAGGATGATCTGGAAAAGATGTGTTCACCTTTTGTCCTCATCATTTTGCCATTAGAGACATCCGATGAGTGTATGAGGTTCAAATGAGTATTTTATAGTGAAAGGAGGAATATATCCGTTCAGGAGAACCGTGTATTATTCTGTAAACATGACCGTCGGTGAATCTTATCATGAGAAGGCTAGAAGCAGAAATGACTGTGATAGTGACTTTTGGAAATGTTTGAGCCTTGTGGACTAGAGAATTCCATATTATCTTGGAAGACCAGGATTTTAGGAAGCTTAAATTCTTCAGACTCCAATATGTTTTGGTAAAGAGGACTCTTGAGGCTACTTAGACTACTAGGCCCTTTAGATGACGACGTCACTCGGTAGAAGAGGTCATAAGGACGATGAGGACTACAGATGTAAGATTTCCAGAACTCTTTGTGTGAAAAATTTATTCTAACGAATACTGACTACATCCAACACTCAATTTCGAGCCTAATGCGTTATAATTATTTGGTTCTAAGAACAGTTCATGTACCAGCAATATGCTCACATCACTCTAATCCCTTCAAGCTAGCACTACAAACAGTTTTCGTTATTGAAACGGAAATTGTGAACCTATAAAACATCATTTACACCAGCTTTTCGATGTCCAGCGTTCAACTGGAAACGATCCTTACAATGTCTCTCGCTTATTCTGCAACCTGTAAACACAGAACAGTAAATAAAGTTTGATTCAATACTGTTTTCCGAACAAACGTTTCCACTTCAAAGCTTGCCAAACACGTTACGCTTCTGGATCGAGAAAGTTTTGGCTGTGCATTGCTAACCAAAAAAACTGACCATGGCACCGAGAGTTGGAATACAGCCGAGTCCACTGTCTATCCGAGTCGGTGAAAATATGCACCTTTCGGAGCAACGATTGAGCGGATCAATAAAGTTTCTCGTCTGGTGGGTGGTGTTTTGTTTTGAATGGAGCACTTTTCGCAAAAAACACAAACTCTGTAAACAGAGTTAGTTTGGGATGTTGTTTTCTGCATTAATGCAACAAAGTTTGCCGGAAGTGTGCTCCGAGTGGAAATGATTATGTTTTGTGTCGTTGTAAGGATGAAATGCTCTCCAGCCGATGTTCGGAATGTCTGCGCAGGGACACACACTCTCACCACACACTCACACTCGAAGGTCGCGATGGAAATTAGTAGCCATGATAGCACGACCGGGAACACAATTATGAGCTATGGGATGTTTATTTGTTTAGATCACACCAGTATGGAGATGTAACACGCCACTCGAAATAGCTAGTTTATACACAGCACTCGATGCTGCCATTGCCTTTGGTAATTATTCACCGAGTTGTGTGTGTGTGTGTGTGCTGTGTGTTGGATAGTGTGAAGGGATTAGCTCCCTGCCAGCAGCGTGAGAGTTTTCAGTGAAATAAACCCAATATTTGCAACAACATGTCTATGCATATGCATCGCAACAACCGGCACATCCTTTTTCCGAGCTTCAGTCCTGCCTCACGCGAACCTATCTTTTCATCCAATTAGCGCTCACGGTGGTTAAGCTAATCAACGCGGCTTCCCACGGGAAATTAACGCACACGCAAAATGCCGCTAAGGCCTCCGGTGTAATGGTTCCATGTTTGTGGTTTATCAGTGTTCCCGCACGGTGCGCTGTCACGGCATCGGTACGTTGACATCCAATCCGTGGAACTATGACACTATGGGATGGTGTAGGATGCGCTCAAGATGCTTCATTCTTTGATTGATTTTTTTGTTCTTCGTTCGTATTACAATTGAGGCAATGTTTAATGTGAGTCAAATAGATCTCCTTAAAAAGTACGTAAGGTGCAGCTGTCAGATGATCTCAGTACCTCGGAACAATCATAACCCGTGTACCCTTGATCAGCTCGCAACATGACGCAACACACAACTATTGGATCATCGCCCAACGACGACTGCCCCGAGCAGAGCAGAACCCATTCTAGCGTGATTGGGGTGCGGCACATGCACAATAATCTCGGTAGTACGCCGGTGGTACCTACCACCAGAGTCAAATGGCCACCGAAACTCATTCAATCGGTACCACGCTAATATCCGTACGGTTCGGCGACCCATTGGAAAACATTCATTTTCCATCAAAGCGTTGTGCGATCGCAGCCGAACACATGTGCACATGGGTTCGCACACGAACCGTGATTCCGGTTCACATTATGGGTGGATGTTCATCAAATGAAATTGCTTTTGGTCTTTCATTTCATTCCACCGACCGGCCGTCAGCAATCAGTCAGCCATTCGGCCTTTTTTTCCTATCGACATGCGTGCCAGCCGCTATCGTGCTTCGGACTAGCGTTTTTGTGTGTGTCGTTAGCTTACTTTTCATGTAGTAGTGGTGGGTTGGGAGCCATAGTTAACATTATTCAAATTAGCTGAACGACGGCACAGTTTTCATGTGCGAAATTAATATGGATTTTTCTTGCTCTAACGTTGGTGACGCATTATTGGCACATAGTGCTGGTACATGTTCGAGAGTTGTTCATTCTGACTTGTGCTAGTCGTTTGAAGTTTTGCCTTGTTTTTACATAGTGATTATATAATTTTATCAAAGCGACACCAGTCACAGGTTAATCCTTACGTTAGGTCTGAAAATAAAAGCGAGTGTCGTCGATGAAAATCGTACATGATGTAAACTGATACGTTTTCAATGAATATTCATTAATGAATGTCTTTTTTCCCTTCTGTTTCCGTTTCAGGTGAGTGATGTTATCAAAACTAATCAACTCTGTACTATGATGGTGATGTATGCGTTGCGTAAGTCTTTTGATGCTTCTCGTCGTTAAAACGCACATAATGAGCGACAGTTGATTGGTCGTCAGATCTACAAATAGAACACAAAATCAGTAGAATTCGAATCAAAATTCTCTATAAAAAAGTTAAAAAAGATAAATTCTACTTAAATTCCCACTTTTTCAATACGAAAAGCGTCAAAATGGCGTCCCAATGGCGACGTTAATCACATGTTGACTCAAAACAATGCCAACTACTGCAACGTGTTTCGCAGGTACGAAAGGTTCTAACAGCACGTGTGCCTAGGTCAGAACAACAGCGAACGGGTGCGTTATTGTTGTTTCATCTTCGCTATTCGCCATCAGTCCGTCATCCATTGTAGTGGATCCATCGCAACGGGGCGATGTTTTGAGTCGATTAAGTACGCTGGCTGTAATTTACCGGCATGACTTCCGTTCGTTTGTTTGCGTTGTATTGCCCCGTTTTTGTAACATCCATTTTGTTGCTGCGATTGTGCGATATGGGAAGCTTTACGTTTCGTAGTGCAACGGTGACGCGATTGCTGTAATTGTTATCCATCGTTTAAAAACTCATTCGATGTGTGGTTTCGGTTTGCTACCACTACTGCCATCACCTATGCCCATGTGAGCACGATCGTCAACCGAGAACGAATCCATTAAACGCACACACAGCACAGCACGCAACGATGCTGATGATTCTGTATGTGAGTTTTGCGCACATTAAAGCATTACCATTACATTGTGATAAGCACAATAAGCAACCATTTTGAGGTGCACCGTCTGTTGGGCCGATGGACCGTCCCAATCGATTTTCCGGCATCAATATCGATCGCTCCCACACACACACGGCTGTTCAATGGATCGGTATCGGGAAATTTGTCACGGTGTTGTGGCTGTATTGAACGCCCCCGGTCGCGTATCGACCGGACACCGGAAGCGTATGTTGCTCGATTGTTAGGCTAGAGTTAAGGGAGTGCAGTTAAATTGCTGTCTTTTTTCGGGCGATTCTACTCGAATAATAAGTGCATGATCAATGGGAAGGACTGTTTACAGAACGGTGTACGGATGAAAGGGCAAGAAAAACAAAACTCAACAAATCACACAGCACAATGCTGGGTCGAGAAATGCTCGGTTGCATCGATTACTGCTTGAGCAACCATGCGAGCAAATATGAAACGGGGCGGACATTAACATTGCGAGCTGCTGCTGCCGATTCTCGTCGAAGGTAAAATCGTTTTTCCTGTGGCGGCTGCCTGGTGAGCGCTCCCCTAATTTGGAACGCATCAATCTCTTTCCCGGGAAGGGTAAAATATGCATAAAACCGAAAACGGCGCTCACGCGGCGGCTCAAACGATTCGCGCTGTCTTTTCGATCGGTTGTTACGCTTAATCGCTATCGATCGATACGTGCGCCACAAAACGGGGCGTGGAAAATTTAAATAATATGGGTACCCATCCCAGCGATACCGGGTGGCCCTTTTGCTTGGCTTGGCTTGCCTTGTTTTCGCGGCCGGCGAATGTAACGTTTTGGGGGAAAGTAGTGAGCGTGGCGTAATCGTTACTCGGTGGCTCGGTGGAGTAATTTATTTACGTTTGAGTTTAATGGAACACTTTAGCAGCGTGCTGTGCGTAACCGGTGCTAGTTCAAGAGCAGTGGTACGCATTAAAATCGTTCTTAACCTTTCCAGTTTGATATGTAATAATTTAAGTTTATTTAAATGCAGCTGGATAGCAATTTGAATTAAACTGTCTATATTCCGCCTAAAGGTATGCAATCTGCATTACACGAACAAAAATGAACGAGCATTTTCTTGATTTGAAATACTATTTACAATCAACTGAAAGCATGGAAAGCTTCACGATGCATACACCATAAAACTAAACTTTTCATTGCTATGTACCCCTAAACCCTGATGGCACCAAAAATCAACAACATTCATCCCGTTTTGTTGCCGTAACCTAGCTGGCTCCGCTTTAGACACCCGAAGGCTTCGCTGCTCACTAAGCGCACAACGTTTGATGACAATTTTTTTGTTTGTTATGCGCTTCCCGTTACACATTGTCAGCCAACAAATATACACCACTTTTTTCCACTGGAAAATGAGGAAAAAATGTGATTCGCTCGGGTCTGACTCGTTAAACAGAACCTCACGGCCGGCCGTGTGTTGGACTCGTGACTGTCGGCATAAACGCCACTCCCGAAGCCCGAAGGTGAAAAGCCCTGCCCTATCTCGATGATCTATACTGCCTCCGCCGAACCAAAAAAGTGCACAGAGCCAGAGTGCAAAAAAACTGTCACAAAGAAACAACAAAATGTTCACCTTTTCACCGGAAGGTCGGCCCCCGAACGGCATCACCTCGGGGGCAGACGCCAAGGTAAAACACATGCACATCATTTCCGTGCACAGGGTGGTTTAGTTGCTGACAGCATTTTTTCTCTCGCTCTCTCTCCTCTCTGTGCCTTTCTAAAGAGCGTCCTTCACTTCCATTTGTCGCCCACCCACGGGTGTGGCCGAACCGCCACAAGTCTCATTCGAAATGACTCCACAGATATGTCACCCCGAATGGTGCAGGATGAAGCAAAATCAACAACAGCCTTTTATCGGGGCGACGAACAAGAACCTTGCCTGGCAGGTTTGCCATATTTTGGGGCGAACACACACACAGAAAAATGTACAACCTTAAACCAACTAAAATCATGCTATCAAAAATGGGACCAACCGATTTGCACCGCTCAGGAACAGGCACGCTGGAAAATGGTTCTTGTTTTCTTTGGAAATGTTCGGATCCACCTTTGCGCGTTAACCCTGATCACTGTATAATGGAGCTCGTTCGGCATTTGAGTCACCGCCAGGAAGTGAATCTGGGTAGGAGATCACCCCTACATCTCCTGACATCGCTTCAGGCAACACTTTACCGTCCGACAGTTGAGTTTGGGGTGTATAATTTTTGTTCTATTCTGTTCGGTAGATCTGCATAAATTAAAGTCAGCAATTTTACGCTTTGCTGAGCAATAAAAACTGACGCAACAGAAGATGCAAGAACAAGGATTTGAAGAATTGCAAAAACGGTCGGGTTTGAGATAGGGTTGTGGTGTGACTTTTGCTAAAAATTAAAAGAATGTTTTTTGTATAACCTTCTATTAATCCTTAAAACTTACTTTCGCACTCACAACATTAGTAACACATCTCGCCCGAACCATGGCACAAATTAAGCTCACTCATTAATGAGCCCTGAAATATTCATCACCACACTTCAATCGGCCATTCGACAGTCGCTAAAAGCACCATCCGTCTTCTGAAAATGCTAATAAAATAATACAAGGTTTCATTAGCCGGAGCACGCAGCCAAAAGAAAACTCATGCCATTTGATCAAAACGATACTTCAAACCGGCACGAAATATTGTACTCAATCTCTCACGACCAATTAATAATGTCGAATATAAAACGTACCCCGATGGTCGTTAAAGATATGTGGTAATGTGTTTCACCTTTTTTGTGTGTGCTCTTGTTTGGACAATTTTCGCCCATTTCACTGGGCAAAAGCTACTGCCCACCGCTGGAGGTTAATCGCCGGTTTGAAACGTTAATCGGAGAAGGTCACCTTCCAGGACGCGACGTGCTCAATTAAACGTGAACGGCAAGCAGCGCGGGACTCGTCAATGTTGCCCCGTCTCGACACTTCAATTGCAAATTTTGTCCTACTTCCTGGCAAGAAAAATCGCGCCTTTTTTCCAGCGTGAACCGATGAACGATAACCGATGCGTGCAAAAATGTAAGCACCGAACTTCGGGAACTCCCGCACGACACGACACGGTTCATAAATAAAGGGCCAAACGTTGGCGCTCTCGGTCGCGCCCGCCCGATCGGTACATTAGCGGGGATAAGGAATCGCATAAATTGGGCATTTCTATTTTTGGCATGCGCGTGTGCTGAGGTCCTTACTCGGACACGGGAGGTGCCTTATCGGGAGTGTTGGGTCGTTCGATTGCGTGTCAAGCCGGAGCGTGGTAGCTTATCGGTGGAGATGTATGCTTGAAGTTGGTTTTCATTTTCGTTTCCACTGACGGGCAAACGATTTGCAGCAATTTGGAACGGTTTTTCGTTCCAATTTCGGTAACGTAAGACTCAAATTAAATAATTACTACTGGACTATGGGAGAGTGTGTGTTGACATGGGGAGAGAGAGAGTGTATTAACCGGCAAGTTCAATATCGGAATTCTTGGTAATGGTGAAAGGTTAATTAATAATACCTAATGTTTCGGTATAGGAACGCCAGTAGTAACACCTAATGAGACCCACAAATCTCTCGGCTACTCAAAGAATGTGTCCCCAAAAATCGGAGTTTGGCACTAGGGTTTTATTGCTTCAATCCATCTTGGTGATTTGCAAACCCTGATTTAATTGCATATTTTGAATACATTTGAAGTCCTAGAATAGCTTCATTCAATTTGTAAATGTATTCCTTGGAACTTTGTATCAAACTTCGGGTTTCCTGGTTTATATGGTGCCTGAAGAACACTTTCTAAAACTCTGTGTATGTGTCTAGAATTAAAGGACCACATCCTAACTCACGCAATCTACGAGCCTTTAACTTACAGATGCACGATATCTTGTACAAGTTTCTAGGACTCCCAAAAAATTGCGTGACTGGTTCGTGAATGTGTGTCGGAGGGATGTAAAGAGCGTGCTGAGCATGGTGGCATGGTTACTGAAAATTTGATTTATATCCACACACGCACACACGCCAATCCCTGAATAATGCATGATGTGTATTATTTTCCACTTTCGTTCATCGTGCGTTTGTTTCGCGTGGGAAGACGTTATTATCTCTTTCTCTCGCTCTTTCTCTCTCTCTCTCTCTGTCTCTGTGTTTCTGTTTTGCGACAACTTTGCCTTCCTAATCAAGCGCATTCGATTATACGTGAATTGATTCGATGATGTACAAAAGATCACAATGAGCTGCTTGAAAGCTTCAACAAGAAGCTGGATACGCGTTGGACAAGTCTGTTTTTTAATACAAACTTTAATGTAAAGTTTCCGGGATACTGACATGTGCTCGTAATATGATTTCTTCCCTTGTAATATGTCTTCTTTTCAACTTCCACACACGACGTCCCATTCTCCAATTTGTCCCAGCAAAGCATTTGGGTTGAAAGTATTGGAAACTTTTTTCCAAAATCAATATCGATGCCGACCACTGGGACGCTCATTCTTCATTGTTCCGTCCGACCGTTCCGGCACGGTGCAGTTGGCATCGAGTTTTAAGAAGAATTCCGGAACTCCTCTTCCCTCACACCACACCTCACTTCATGTGCCGGATGTGTAATAAAACTTCTCAAACACACACTCTTCCACTCATAAATCACACCACTTGGACACTTTTTGGTTAGAGTACAGTGAGCACATGAATTTAACCAACCGTCCAACAAAAGGCAGCATGAAATACGCCCATATTCGCGCCCTCCCAACACCCCGGACAAGTGCAACAGTCAACCAGTGCTCGGTTCACCTTACGGGAAGACTTTTGATTCAACGGAAAACCTCCGGAAAGTGGTTCCCAAAAATTGAACCATGCCGATCGATTGGAGGGATGAATTATTTTTCCTGAAAGCTTTTCTCGTGGGGGTTCGGGTTCGTTCACGGTCGGCCGGTTTTTTGGCGGGAGTTATGAATGCATTCGAATACATTTGGCCCGGGTTAGGGACGCCGCAGTACGGCAGAAACGTCGTACGAAATCGAATTAAATTCACCCTTAATCCTTTACGGGTACGGTGCTACGGCTGGACAGGTTTGTGTGCTGGACGGTGTTCGGTGTTCGGGTCCTTAGGGTAGCTAACATTCTACTGATGGCATCAATATTTCATACAACTGACATATTTTTCACCGATGAAAAGCATTCCGCTTCTTGTTTTTTTTTTAACTCGCGAGGGTTTCAACATGGAGTTGCAAACAAAGTAAAAGGCTTCCCGAACAAAAAAATACAACAAATCTCACAATTGACAGGATGAGTGGCATTTCCTCGGTTCGGGATTTGTCAGGGAAAAAGAACTATAATCAAAACAGGAATTTCATCTTCATAAATACGAACCGAAAGTAAACAATTCCTGAACGGAAAACTAAAGCCATTTTCCGTGCGTCTTCACAAGATCGAACAAAAATATATAAAATTCTATATGAAAAGTTTAATGCAATACCAGTTCCCGGTTTGCGATAACATGAGAAGTTTCCTTTTACAGTAGCTCCTAGCTGATGATTGTTCTTCCAGCAGCATCCTTGTGGGCGAGCGAACACACCCTACATGCTTCAGGAATGTGGTTTTGCATGGGATAAAAGTTACTCTTTGCCAAGAATTGCTCACACAGTAGATACAGGCTTTGTGGTGCGTTAAGAAATGTTCGCCAGCTTTCCTGGACGCACATCCTTCCCCCCAACCCTAACGAGCTATCCAGACGCAAACGATGTGGACGCCTCTCGAATTACACACTTTTCCAGGGCGAGCTTCTGCTAAGCTAACACTTCCGTTTTCCGTTTTCCGATTTTGTCTTCTGTGGGTAGCCGGTGTGCGCCTTCTGTAACAATTGTCCATTTTGCCATCCGCACTCGGCATCATTTATCCAAACTCAATCAACTTGAAGTGACCATACTTCTGGCCACCGACCAAGAAGACTCCTTCCGTTTTCCGTTCCACAATCCATTCGAAGGGTGGTGAGTTGCCACTTTTACTGCCCTACCATATCCGGGGGACCGGTCGTCGAATGGCGATTTGTAGCGAGCGTGTTGCCGTCTTGGTATTGCGATAGGGAAGATCGGCTTCTTGCTTCTTGACTCTCAACTCAAACCCTTCCAATGGGCCGATGTTGTGTGTCCGGTACAATGGGAAAGTTTAATGAAATAACAGAAAAGAAAATCACTTAACTTGTCTCCTTGCTGCTGGGGTGTCGTTCAAGGCAGAGGATGTCCTTTTTATCGGAAACTTTTCCAAGGGTTAAAGGATAGTTTGACTCGTTTTCTAAAGCCAACAAACCATTGATGGTTGGTGATTGGGATTTTTCTTATTATTGCTCGCTCTCTCTCTCTTTCTCAATGCCTCGAAACAAATGATGTTGAGAACGTACATTAATCGAGGGAATATGTTGTCCTTTCTGCACTAGCGAAATGTCAATTTCAATCGAAAGTTTCTAATTCTTGCTGCATCCACTTTAACGTCCACAAGGGAAATCCATTCCACACACACGCAGTCAATAGTTTTTGGAGCTCGTTTTCAACTGTCTCTTAGCTAGGCAGGACACATTCAAGCGGTTTCTGATGCGGTTTTTCCCCTGCAGGGATTCACTGCTCCGGAAAAGCTTAATCGAGCTGGCACATTCAAAACTCCCCCCCGAACACCAGAACCCGAAAGCAAAAAGTAAACGAAGTTTGATCGATTGTTTTTGCAACATTGTCCACAGCGAAGGACCACTTTCCTGATCGTGCCTCGATGTTCGGGTCGGTGTATCCTTTCTCTGCATTCGCTTTTCCGGCCATCTGGAGCGTTTCATTTGTGTGCAAGAAAGTGGAAAAGTGTTTTTCGTTCCGTTTTTCTTTGCCTCCCGATTGAGGTTTGTTTGTTGATCTTTTGTAGCTGACCGATTCGAGAATCGAAATGCATTTTTTTTCTTTTGGGCAAACCGAGTAACAAGATATCGAGTTATGCTCGTACGAAAATGTCTCGCGGGAGTTTGGCAAGCTTCGGGAATTGTGGTTGCCGATATTGTTTGCTTAAAAAACCCTGCGCAACACGGGTCCCCTTTCTGGTGTGATGGTCGGCAAAGCGAATTTGGTGAAAGTTTTTTGGAGACATTTTTCACTGAACGAGGTTTTTTTTTTGCAATTAATGGTTGACTGGAGTCCAAAATTGTTTCGAAAGTTTCTAATTCTTGCTGCATCCACTTTAACGTCCACAAGGGAAATCCATTCCACACACACGCAGTCAATAGTTTTTGGAGCTCGTTTTCAACTGTCTCTTAGCTAGGCAGGACACATTCAAGCGGTTTCTGATGCGGTTTTTCCCCTGCAGGGATTCACTGCTCCGGAAAAGCTTAATCGAGCTGGCACATTCAAAACTCCCCCCCGAACACCAGAACCCGAAAGCAAAAAGTAAACGAAGTTTGATCGATTGTTTTTGCAACATTGTCCACAGCGAAGGACCACTTTCCTGATCGTGCCTCGATGTTCGGGTCGGTGTATCCTTTCTCTGCATTCGCTTTTCCGGCCATCTGGAGCGTTTCATTTGTGTGCAAGAAAGTGGAAAAGTGTTTTTCGTTCCGTTTTTCTTTGCCTCCCGATTGAGGTTTGTTTGTTGATCTTTTGTAGCTGACCGATTCGAGAATCGAAATGCATTTTTTTTCTTTTGGGCAAACCGAGTAACAAGATATCGAGTTATGCTCGTACGAAAATGTCTCGCGGGAGTTTGGCAAGCTTCGGGAATTGTGGTTGCCGATATTGTTTGCTTAAAAAACCCTGCGCAACACGGGTCCCCTTTCTGGTGTGATGGTCGGCAAAGCGAATTTGGTGAAAGTTTTTTGGAGACATTTTTCACTGAACGAGTTTTTTTTGCAATTAATGGTTGACTGGAGTCCAAAATTGTTTGCTGATTTGTTTGATTTTCTGCGCAACCGTAGCAAAAGGGTAAGAATTTGATGCGGAAAATCATAGAAATTGAGTATTGCGTGATTTTTTTATTATATTTGTTCACTATTCATGAAAAAACAGGATGATTTGTATAAATAAGTATCCTAGCAACACTCAATATTTATAACAAAATAGTAGCTTTCGCATTACGCCTGATTTAATTACTACTTCACTTCAAGCTAACGCACTGCTTCAATAAAACTCCCTAGTCTTCCCGACTCCTTTTCCTCCGAAATTTTCTCCAGAAAAGGCCCCCTGATTGTTCCAACCGCTCCAGAGCGTGTTCATTTGCCTCTCACAATTTGTCATAAAACGGCATATTCATCAAGCCTTGAGGAGCTTAGCGGTAATGACTTTAATGCATAATTTATTAGCTCCCCATTTTGCCGGACGTGCGGCATTGACTTGTTGGTTGGTCTGCGTGTCCGTTAGACCCACGAAGGGGTGCCAGGTTTCCTCTCTTTTTTTATGGACCATCGTCCCGTACCACGTTCCACCGACCCGAATGAAAATGATGTCCCGTGGTCGGGATTTTACTCCGGACGGTAAAATGTCAGCCCAAAAAGAAACAATATTGCTGCCCCGATATGGTAAGACTGTTAAAAGGCGACCACGATTTTCGGTGAGTTCGGTATGATTTAGTGCTACCATGTAGGGCCCATTAATATGTGTCCTGGTGCTCTTTTGTCGTGAAGGTTTTGGGAGTGTGCGATAGGGAATGATTTCCTTGCTGCTAGCGTATGTCGATGGGATGTGATTGTTGAAAAACTGGGCCGCTTGCGAGGACATGTAACAGGTCTTTTTAGAGCAATTTAATATTTTCGAGCAAGAAATACTTTTATCCTGAAGGTACTATATTCGAGAGTTTGTTTAAAAAGGCGCCGAAAACAGCTTTTCAATTATCTTCACAACCGAAAACATTTTCCTTTCAACGGAAATAAATGATTGTTGCAATTATTGAGCTCAACAAATAAGGAAACAACCGTCCCATTCAGCCCGCCGTTGGTAAGCAAACCTTCACAATGGGTAAACATTGCCCGATCTCTTGTCCACTGCTCAGTCTGCTCAGTCAGTCATGAATAAAATATTTTCCACCATCCTAACCATCGAGCCACAACTCTTCCCAGTCCTTTTTTTCCGGAGAAGAAGTTACGAATCATGCCGCTGTTGCTATTTGTTGTCCTCTGCCCTTGTCCCTCGCGTGAAAGCTAGACCCACCAAATCATCAACCCCGAATCATTCGACTATACCCACACACACACACACAGTCAGTTTGTCTTGTTGTAGGAAATATGTTTTCCTTACGAACCCTCCAAACCCGAACCGAACCGAACCCACGGGCAAAGGTTTCGTTCATGCATAATTTATGCGCCATCGCTGTATGCCAGGCCCCGGCGGCATATTATCTATGCTACATTTTCCTTCGCTTGCTCGCACACTAGCGAGCGAGACATCAAATCATCCTAAAGGCAGCGGCACAACCGATCGGGTGTGCTTCCCGGTGAGCGTTGTTTGGTAGTTGATTTGTACCGCCATATTTACGCTCCGTCTAGCGTTCGGGCGTTCTCGACCGAAAAGCTGATCTTAAAGCGAAGGTTA
Source organism: Anopheles maculatus (assembly GCA_002091835.1). Classification (NCBI taxonomy): domain Eukaryota; kingdom Metazoa; phylum Arthropoda; class Insecta; order Diptera; family Culicidae; genus Anopheles; species Anopheles maculatus. Next base: position 128,956 of record KZ061858.1, read on the forward strand.
CAAGATCGAAACGGGAGCCCGGCAAGTTTATGCAGTTCTTCAGTGAGTGATTATGCTATTGGTGGGGGTGATTTTTTATTCCACTTCCGCGACGCTTTTCGGGTTTCTTTTTTTTCCCCCGCTTGCGAAAGCTTTCGAGCGATTTGCTTAAGGGCTGCGGTTGGCAGAGCAGTAAACCTTGCTCCTTGGTACGTGATGTTTGGTTTATTAAATTTACTTCCGCATGTTCTGTGTTGTGAAACCACTCCGTCCGCAGTGCAGATTCCATCCCAGCGCTAGGCAAATGGGACATTCGGAAAATCGGAACGGGATTGTTACAGCTAGTAATAATAAGTCAGCTCACGGTTTAATTGCGTTTGCTAATAATTTAATATGACACCCATATCGTGGCGCTTGTTTTTGTTTGCGCAACGCTAAATTGATTTAGCTTACAAACGGTTGTGGTTGTTGGGGTTCGCGTTACGATGCTTTCACAGACCAGCGCCGTGGTTTGATGCTGCATAATTGAGTGAGCTTCGCTTATTACCGAGCGTTTGCTCAATAGCTGGGAAAAGCTGTATCGTCCAGATGTGGACGGTTAATGATTGCGTTATTCTGAGAATGATGAAGCTTTGAAACTGAAGTAAGTACACAATTAATGTGTAAGAGAAGTGTACACAATAAAGATTGTGAAGGTTTAGAATTAGCGAAATTTTTAAGATCATTTTCAATCTCAGTGAAGAAATGTTAGTTTGTTATTCTGTTCTTATCAGACTTCAAGAGCTTCAGAATCTTTGAGAATACAGAAGAATGTGAAGTGATTTTCTTTGGCTACTAAAGCATCAGTCGTGAGGAATTTTTCGTGTGATTCTCATACCTATCAGACGCCAGACCTACTGAAAAAATCCACGTTACAACTCACGGTCTAGCATCCTCAACTTCCAGTCCAGTATCCCATCCATTCTAGCGGACACATTAACGCCATTCCTTGACCTCAATTTGGGCCTTGCGCAACTCTTCAATCTATATACACAACCATAAAGGAGTTTACAGGTTAGGTCGTCCGGTGACATTCGCATGACATGGCCAGTCCACCGGAGCTTGACGATTCGAGTTTACTACACAATACGGTGAAGTCACCGCACAGCTCGTGGTGCTCGTCGTTGAAGTGGCTAAGTGGGCCTCGTCAGTTTTAGACAGAATCCATGTCTCAGAGGCGTATGTGAGTACTGCGAGTATTACCAAGACCACTGGTGGTGTCTTACCCTCCGAGTCTCAAATGTCCAAATGTTCTGGTAGCCAATGGTCCTGATAGTTTTCCATCCACCTTAACAAGCCTTGTGAAGTTGATCATGGTAATTCTTACAAGCATAGTAAGCTTGGACGAGAAGAGATGCTAGAAGTATAGCTGCTTCTCCATCATCTTCTCCAAGATTACTCGCATGGTGAAGAACTGGCCAGTGGTTGGTTTTATGTTATTTAAAAAAACCTATCACGAACTTCTTAATTTATCAAGATTATTGATGTAATTTTCTTGTTTATCGATAACCCTAGCAACTTCCATTTAACTGCAAAACTAATGGTTTTGATAGTCTGAAATATCAAACTAAACCCAAGCATCAAAAACTAACAAAAACAAAAGAACCATTAACTCGAACCAAACCTATACCACATGCCTAACAACACCAGAAGTCTCGATAATCTAACGCCGAGATTGGAAATCAATTTCAGGGCGATTCAATTAAATTTTACATTCCCAGCGGCAGTAAAGCTGCACGACTGCAGCTGACTGCACCTTTCACTGACCCATTGCGTAGCCGGCATTTGTGTGTTGTGTAGCCGTTGCAGCTTTTCCGCACCGAATGGTCTTTGGGCGTGTTTCAATTTTCGGTGGTTGCTCTACCCCAATTGCATACGATTCCGAGCCGAGCTTGAGGATTATGCTGAGTCTGGACGATGCTACCCGGTCCGTAAAACCGGAGACAAAGCTTTTCGGAACCAGATCTAATCTCCTGCCTGTCTTACTGGAACGCACAGGTGCCTCTCGGCAATGGATTTGGCATTAGAATAGTTTGCCATTTGCACGTGATATGGGAGCAGTTGCAGTATGGAACATTTAATTAATCCTCTGTGTTTCTGGTTTATTATCTAGCGATAATCAATTCTTGATAAAAGTATTTCTTATTGTTTCAAAAATATTGCTGAAAAGAAAAAAACCCAAATGATATGTTGCTCAACTTTCGGCAATAATTCCACAAGAACACTGATTGAGATTTTTCCTACCTTGCGGAAGATTATAAGCCATGATTCACCCTGCCCCGTAAAAGCCTTGATGAGTTCTTCACGCGACTCTTTCGCCCCCCCCTCCCATCTGTCACTAACCGCACCGTACGAGTTGCCAAGTTGCTCGGGCTGCTCATTACATTTATGTCTCGCCCATTAGCCGCCGATTGAAATGACGCCACAGGAGCGCGCCATCGTAATGACGTCGCTCTTTCGAAATGTCGAAGATGGCTTTGGGGTCGATAAATGGAGCGACGGTTTTTCCCCCCTGCGCACTACATGCATGCCACATCTCCTTCCTCTCTGTCCCATCAACATGGTTGTTACTATGAATAACGATTTTCCTGCCATTCCTG
>KZ061858.1:131584-178420 GCA_002091835.1 Anopheles maculatus
CTGCGCCTTCCTACAGCAAACCGGGAAATGGGAAACGCAACGTGATAATCATGCGATGGGAGAAGCGGAAGATAGAGAATGGGGGGGAGTGCTGATGGGTGGGAGTTTAGTGGAGGCGCGTGTGTCGAAATGTGGTGACTGCCTGTCTCGATGGTTCTGTCGTGTGCGAGTGTTACGATTCGAGCGGATGAGATGTGATGGTGGTGGAAATCGATAATTTATCTACTCACCCCTTGTGCATTTGACTGTTCCTAGTAGCGAGCTCGAAAGCTTTATTCGTCTTATTTGTGTGTACGCGAAAGCAACTCCTAAATTTGTGATTTTATTTTGAACTGAAGTAATATATTCCCGCATGATATTGTATTGCGTTTTGCTTCCTGAAAAATCGAATGTTTGTTTGTGTGTTTAGGAATGTTTTTATTCCAAATTTCTATAATAAATTAGACTCCCGGAAGCTTTCGTTACGTTCCATGAATTATTTCGCTTTTCCCGAGAATCAAAATTAAGTTTACCAGCGCACCGAAGCAAAGCCAAACAGATTCACCTTCTGCGCGCGGTCTGCCACGATTCATTCCACCAGTTCCGATTCTCCGGGCGATAAAAGCATTTAATTGAAAGCATTTCCCAATCACAAATTACCGGGCACGGGCCGAGGTTTTTAATTGAAAATGCACCTACCGTTGGGCGGATTATCGCTTCGGGGTTAACCTCGAGCCTCGGACCCAATCAACTCAATAATCATCCGTCATCGAATGCATCCGTCCTAGTACCAACTCGAGGAAGCAGAAAAAAATGTGTGCCTTTTTCCCGCTGCTTCATTTCCACCGGGATTGATAGTGATCCTTCGACAGTTGGACAAAAAAACATCAACCTAGTGCTGAGATTAAAACAAAACTCCACCACGAGAGAGCTGCTCAAACAATGATCCGTCCCCGTGTGCACGATATTGAGCGCATGGAACGATTGTGTGTCGTGCGAATGCTGCTCCCAACTCCCACTCCCTGGGTGTGTTTTAATGGGTTTTCACATAAAAATAACAACCATCGACCGGGCACACGGCAACATGAAACAGGGATCAAAAATAAACAACAAATAAAAATATATATTAATACTTCCAGCAGGCAGCAGGTTGGGCGCCCGGTACAAATAAAGCAAAAACACGCCGAACTATATGACACCGAAAATGGTGACCCATGTGTTGCGAAACATAAAACGTTGTTGGTCCATTTCTCGAACGAACAGCGCTGAAAACGGAACCCACCTCCGCCCGGGTCGGCTGGATGCACTCGCACACAAACATATTTATTGAGACTGCTCGGCGTGCGCACCCGCTCGCGGTGGGTTATAATTTATGATCGATAAAATTGAAATACATGAAACATGTTTAATTAAACATGCAGGTAGGTGCTGCACCTGGTGGTGGAAGGAGATAGGTATTGGCGGCGCTTTTCCACGGTGGGAAATCGAGTATAAAAAATTAAAGAAGCAACGAGAGAAAAACAAAATTCATCGCCACACACACACACATGGTCAGATGTGCTTGGGTATTGAAGCAAGCGGAAAATATGGTAAATATGTATGGGTGGGAGGACACTAGGGAGCTGGAAAATTGGAAGCAACCTTCACGTGGGGTCGAGAGTGGCTAGGAAATCATACTGTGAAGGTACAAAAAGGCACTTAAATTCTATGCTATGGATGAGTTCCATAAAAAAATGTGCCTCACTCGTTGTGAACTGGTGACGCATTGTTTGGTTCTAAATGGGAATAAAAAGATTTTGTGCATTAAAAAGTATTTCATGCTTTCGAATATTGGGGTCTGTAAACACTCACAAAATTTTAAGCCACCTTCTGTCATTGTAGATGAACCGAATCTAGTTGACAAGTGACGTACTATTTTGACAGTTGGTTTGCTAAGCGCTTCAGAAATTTTCTTTTTAGCTGAATAAATGTGCGAAACCGTTGTGGAATAACTGTGTAAGACTTAGCAACATTTCAAAATTCACATCCAGACAATAGAAACTATTTTATAGATTTTATTTTATTAAAATCTTTAGTTCACACTTCTAGAGCATCGGTGACATTGCCAAGAGCTAGAAAAATAACCAAAACTGACCCAAACGAAGACATCAAATCTATGTTTCATAGACCATAGACCATCATAGACCCCATTATTTGCTTTTGCCACACACACTCATTAGGAACCTAAAAACTACACTCTTTTGTATGTGAAGATGTGACGCTAGACGCCGAGGTCCAGGATTTTGAAGTTGACCAAGATATTAAGCTAACGTTTAATGCTCACTACAATCAGATAAGATAGAGAGAGAAAGTTGATGCTTATCATCTCCAGGGCTCTGTGATCCTTTTTGTATTGTCTAGTAGATGTTTAGTAGCGTTCTTAGGTATCTGTCATCACATTTTTGAGGTAACCCTTTAGAATCCTGACCAGACATTACTTGTCTTTTAGTGTCATCTATTGTTAGATTTAAATTCTCTTATACATTGACGTATGCTATTCAGTAGTAGCTATTGAATACAACACATCAAAAATGAATTTCTGTTTCTTTAGTTATTTCCTAAAAGGGTTTAAGGTACATGCATCAGGACACACTATCGGCTGAACACAACATCCAGGAGATAGTAAATAAATGTTCATATTGAAGAATATAATATTTCGTAACATGTTTGACCTTAAATTCAAATAAGAAATTTTAAAGTTGGAAAATATAGAAATAATTAAATAAATACTAGAGGAATAGGAATAAAACATATTTTAAAGCTTTTTACTCAAGTTTTTCGTCATCACTTACTGTAAAACTAAACGCTGCTGATACTTTCCTGGAAGGCTTAAGCGATAGAAAAAAATTAAAGCTTCTTCTCCAAGGACTCCAAGCAGCAGTAAGAGCACAAGCCGCAATCTGTTGGCATCCTTTACCGGCAACACCCAACACCAAAGAACACGTTCGTCAGATAGGTCATTATTTTCAAATTTATTACATTCGGGTTATTTGTTTTCCCATTTGCTGGCTCGCATGTGATGGTGTGCTGGTGTGAAAATGATGGCGGTGAAGAAATATTGATTACCGTCGCCATCGTTCACAAGGATGTTGCGGTGATAAAAACACAACATTTAGATAAAACCCCTCAACTGGATACTAACACTCGTACGAAAGCTCTCTAATCGTGCTCTCGCTCTCACTCAGGCTTGTGTCATTTTTTTTTGCTCTACAAGGTTTGCGCTTAAAGGTGACGTTTCTTTCGCTTTAAGAAGCGGCACTCCCGGTCCACGGTGTCGTGTGTGCGCGTAAAGGTCGAACCGACCCACGTCGCGAATGTCGATCGAAAGTAATTTGAAAAGTGATCAATTGGTTTTTGATTCCAGCAGAAATTGGTCGTAAAAGTTGATGAATTTATGGCTCATGGTTCACCAGCGGTTCGAGGTTTTTTTTTCGGGGGAAGGTTTCGGACGGTGTGTGGGTTGGAGAGTTTGTTTTATGGGTTCGAAATGGAACGGGTATCATAAATTGGGAACTCACCGTATATAGATAGGGTCAGCGTATTAACTTTGGGACAGTTACGGGCGTCTGTCTGCTCGAAGTTTTTCGTCATAATTCGGTTTGAATTTTAATAATTTATTATTCTAACTAGGACAAAATAACTCTCTCGCAAGTACACATTTCCCATGCCTCGTCTAAACGTAATCATTTAACACACAGATGCGTCCCTGGTGATATTCTTTAACACCACATTCTTAGAACAATTTCAAGAGTTAATCTCCAACCATTGCCATTCTCATATCCAACGTTCCCGTCCGCGTAAAGCACCCGCAAGTGAAGTCACATACCGAACAGCGTGAAACATAACCTCAACTTCCGTCCATCATTCACACTGTTACGGAGCAGGCGAAAAAAAACGGATATGATGACGACCGGCAAAAGCGCATACTAACAACATCCACCACCAACTAAAAAGAAAATCTTTTGGGCAATGTCATGAAAACCGAGATTTCTCATTTGTCTTCTCCGCAAAGCATCCGCGAACCGCTTCGTGGCTCGTAGCTTTGCTCGTAGAATGACAAAATATCAGCCCAAACCACGGTTAAAACTGATTTCCGGTGACGTGCATCAGAAGGTGCCGTTGCCAGGAGAACGGATGATAAAGTGAAACGACTCCTGCCAGACTCACTATCACTTGCTAACGCAACGAGACAACACAGAGAAAGAAAAACCGCGCCCTCGCAAGAAGTTGTTCCGTGCGTGACGTGCGAAGCAATGCAGGGAAAGCAACGTTGGCCGTCTCGCGCACGAAAAATCGTGTTGCCCGGCTTAAAAAGTGAAACTCATCCGGCAAATGTTCGGTGCCGTAGGTAACATGCTAATCCTTTTCGCACATTTCTCTTAACCACCGTTCTGTGTCGCTCTGGGGGTGATGTATTTTACATCCAGGAGCTCCTGGGCTGGTGCCCACAAGATTGAATGTCTTCATCATTTTAGCTCAAGCGAACCCGTGAGATTGAAGGTAATCGTGTGTGTGGGTGCAACACATGGAAAACCTGGAAATGTGTTTTTCTTTCAGACGAGTTGTCTCACGTTTTTTTTCTGCTCGTTCGAGCCAAAGTTCACCCGACTTTTGACATGGTGGCTACGTGGTGACTATGATGCACAACCCTCCGGTAGACGTGTTTCCAGCAACCAGCTGCATACTTTAACGGTTGTGTGCATATGGGATACACTTGTACCACCAGCAGCGCAAGAAAACAGGGCGATTCTTCCTCCGCCAGCTTTGCGACACACTCCTTCCGTGACGATAAAGAATGAGTTTTCCCGTCTATCCGGTTGTGGTTAAAAATAAGGACAACGTGAACGTAAAGCAGCAAACGCTCCGCATGAGCTGATGCTTGTTTTGAATACATAAAGTCGGTCGGTCCGGGACGCTTCCAGTAGCAGGGAGCGACCGGGACACCCCTTTACGGGAGAGAAAATCTGTCTGGCATTAAGGTAAATTGCACGGAAAGCAGCAAACCCTTACGTTCGGATGCGCCACACTCGAGGAGGGATCGTCTACAAGCAGTCGGTCCCATTGCTCAATTCCTTCACTTCCGATTCTTGATGCGTCGCAACCATCCACCGTAAATGTGTATCCTTGGAGGCTTTTGATGCACGTTCGGTACGTGTTGCGGATGACATGATATTTTTTCGATCTAGATGCAACGATGCTGGGTGTGAAGTACTGCATCGAGCGTTCGGTGTTCGGATGGTGCGCGCAGAATTGAAACGGAACGAAGAAGGACGCGATTTCCTACGTAGGTCTGTAGTCGTAAGGGTGACGGTTAAATAACGCGGAATTAATTCAATCACCGAGGCAAACGGAGAATTTACACGGTTGCTTTCCCATCAGGTTAATGGGTTGTTGGTGTGGTATTTATTTAAAATGGTCTCATGAGAGTTAATAGATCGGTTACATTTTGTTTGTTGGCTTAAATATATAAAATATGTTGAAAATTTTCACCATACAAAACCTTTAAATGTGTACTTCTTCATTCTCAATTTAATACTTTATTATAGAAACATGATTGGAGATGATCTGAATCTTTAATGTTCGAGAGCTTAGATTCAGTATTTTGAAGCTTTCTTCACATCAATGCCTATGTCCGAGGATTATCTAAGTTTTAATTAACATTGATTCTACTGACTTCAGCTATAACATTTCAAGGCATCTTCTGTAAAATACCTCTCCAACTTATATAAACGTTGTAAGGATATAATTTCTTAATATCTTTTATTTACATTTCAAGAGCGTCAGTAACTGGAACTGTGGAAATACATTTGTTTTGGTTATTTTGAGCATCTGCCCAAACCTCTTGTTTACATTTTCATTATCAACCACGATACGTCAAAAATCCTGTCACCTATACGAAATATTCACAAACATCCTACCTCACCATGTAATGTGCGATGCCTACCTTTAGGCGTGTGATATTCCACTATTCAAACTCGATGAATATGTTGCCACTTATAACTTTTGCCAAAATCTTGAACGTTTTATTTCACTTTTTGGTCGGGCAGAGTTTCCCCTTTAGTTTGCAGACTTCGAATGCCCTTTCCTAAATCCTATCCGCTATTTATACTAAAATTGCCTTAATCTAATCCTAGCTTAATTTATTTACTTTCTATTTATCCTTACTTCTATCTTATGCTTAATATTCTTATGCTAGCTATTCTATCCCTATCTTTTATCATCTATCTTATTCTAACCTACAGTTTATGTCATCCACCAATCGCAATCATCCTTATCTACCTATAATTATTCTATAATTAATTATGGGATACTATTTCCGTTGCCTATGTGCAGGCGCCACACCTCCCCCCTTTAAAAATGAAAATCGTATGACATAGATTTTCATCGTTTAACTAATCTATTCTTATGTACAATACTTTCCTTCTTCGTGTATTTGTTTATTATTGTGCAATTCGGGTTTTGTACTTTGGAGACTTTGTATGGCCCTATATACAAAGGATCTAATTTCCTTCTATTTTCGTTCCTAAGGTACACTTCGTCTCCTGATTTAATTTTAAGTGGGTTTATGCTGCAGTTTGCAGCCACCTGTCTCTTCTCTTTTTGCTCAATTAATTTTTTCCGACCTATTTCGTTTGCTTTTTGCAGTTTGTACTTTAATTCATTGTAATAAAGGTCATGATTGTATATTGGCTCTATTTTGCGATTCATTATATCCTGTGGGAGATTTGCTTTTCTGCCGAATAGCAATTCAAATGGCGTGTAGCCAGTATCCGTATGTGTTGTAGTCTTCTTCTTTCTTGGCCTAACGACCTCTTAAGGTCATGCCTGCCATTTCTGGCTTACTAGACTAATTGATACCGCATAGTTGGTTAGTCAATCCTCACTATGGGGGAACGGCCCAGAGGAGACTTGAACCCCGGTCCTGCCGTGTGAAGACAGGTGCCGCTGTCGCATCACCACCGGGTCGCCCCCTTTTTCTATAAGTCCATCCACCATCTTCTATAAGTCACTCCAGATCTTGGCATACACTAATGACATAGACATCGTTGGACTACGAGCTGTACGGTGAACTCACCATCGTGCAGCGAATTAGGCTCGCCAGGCTCCGGTGAGCTGGTCATATCATGTGAATGGTACCGGACGACCCAGCCCGTAAAGTCCGTTTAGGTCGTCCACATGGACAGAGGAGGCGTGGTAGGCCCAAACTGAGATGGTGTTTAGGCGTTGATGCGTCCGCCAGAACGGCCGGGATAATGGATTGGCAGACGACGGCGCTAGACCGTGAGCGGTATCGAGGATAGCGCCTGATAAGTAGGTTCGTAAGTCAGGCTTTTGATGAAACCTGTCCGCAGCTCCTTTCTGGAGTAACTGCACTTGGAAGAAAGCCAAATACTCCTATAAGAGACCTGCAAGCGCTGAGAGACGTGGAGTACCTGATAGTTATACACCTTATCATAAAAAAAACTCACTACTCACACAAACAATACACTTACAACATGTTAAAAAAGGTATCAAAAGCACTTTGTGAACACATGATGAAGCATTTGCTCGATTTTGAGGCATCCAGACATTCGTTCACATATTTAAACAACAAAAAAACACTTCAAAATGAGGTACGAAAAGCAAAAGTTAAAGAAACCAGTTCGATGTTTCTCTCTGCTGCACGGCATCGCTCCGCAGAATAAAAAAGGTTTCCATTTGACAGAATTCGATTTTTAGCCAGCTGTCAGGGGAAAACCAGTTTGACAGTAATCTGCAACACCCGTGTGCGCGGTGGTTACGTTCCCCAGAGTCGGTGCCCCGAAATTGGTTGAATGATGATTTACTTGCACGCCCAAAAGGAAATGAAAGGTACGCCGAAACAAATCGACGCCGCTTTTCCTTCGCTTATGTTTGGCGTTGGCTGCACCGTAGAGCTTGGCTGTGCTGATCGGTGTAACAGTCGCGAGAGGTGCGAGAGCTTTGAGCGAAAAGTTGACTCAAACTTGGTCGCTGGTTGAGGATTATTGGAAATCTTTTTTTGAAAATCCCTTCCTGGAGGGAAAGCAGAACCTCGAAGGAAACGCCAAAGTTAGCGAATGTCAACCGCATCGAATCAGCCGAAATTTAGCAAAGCACCAAGCCGCGTGTGCACCGGGCTACCCTTCGGAAAGATGCGAACGAACAGCAGCGGAAGAAAAATAGCATCTAGGGAGCTGGGTTTGTCGCGGCAAACGATGGAACTGTCGCAGGACGAGCGAAACAAGGGCACCCGCAACCGCAAGAACGCAACACCAGGCAGGACGAGAAGAGGACGAGAAGAGAGAGAGAGAGAGAGAGAGAGAGGAAAGAGGAAGAGAAAGTGGCAGGCAACGAAAGAAAAAAACACCATTCCCAACCCAAAAACCCAAAAAACCGATGGTAATGGAAGCGATGAAAAATTGAAAAACCGTATTTTCGCTGAAAGCCTCTTAAGAGATCATTCACATTTTGCCAGTGTGCCTCAGTGCCGTGTGTGTGTGTGTGTGTGTGTTTGTGTGTGGAGGGGGAGGTGGTTAATGAATTTAACGTATTGATTTTCTTTTGATATGATTGAGTTGCCGCAAAATACACCGGGTCTAATTTCTTCCGCAAAAACTATGGTATCTTCTTCTATGCCTGGTAGTTTTACTTCTCGTATAACTTCGCTTCGTATCGGTAATACAAAACCATCATTTGTTTTATCTTCTATAGGGTGCGAGACGGTGATGCCATTGTGGTTAAAGTTGAGAAGCCAGTGCTCATAATCAATTACGCACTTATACTTGGCAAAGAAATCTCTACCTAATATGCCATCAGCGCCAATCTCTAATTCTTTTGGTATCAGGTGAAATTGGTGGTTGACAAACGTCTCACCGAAATATACGGTTGTATAGGTAGTGGCTAAAGTGTCTATTGAATGAGTGGTGATACCAGTTAGATTAATTTTGTTTTGTGCGAATACTTGGTGATTAGGTTTGATTTTATTTATTTTAAACAAAGAAACATCTGCTCCGGTATCTATTATAAGGTGACTGTACTCATCTTTTGACATTTCGATTCTGATTTTGATAAAGTTATTGGAATTAAGATTTATTGCTAAGATTGGAAGTCGGTAGGGTGCGGGTTGTCTTCTAAAAAATGTTCTTGTTCTGTGGCTTGTGTCATGTATACTCTGTTATTGTTCCTGTTTGGGTTTCTAAAGAACCGTCTATTAAAGTTATTGGGAAATTCATTACGTTGGTATCTATTATTTGTTTGCCTATTTGGGGTAAAATTTCCTCTATTTTGTGGTCGGTTGTACGTATTCCGGGCATATTGACTTGAATTTCTATTGTCGTAGAAACGATTTTGAGTATGGGGATTTTTTCTAAACGATAGAATTTGTTGTGCTGAGTTATGCATTCGTTCACTTTCTATTACCCTTTCTGTTGCGTCCGTAATAGAAGTGTACTGCCCTGCTTGTAATATAATTTTTGTTTCTGTAAGCGTAACCTTGTCAATAAGGGTTTCTATTCCCCGCCTGACTGCCATGTCGTTTGCCACCTTCTCCGGTATATCTTGTTTGAGGTACATTATTTTTAGTTTTGTGCTTAATGTTTCCACTTCATCGCACAGGCATTTTGTGTCTGTATAGCGGATTGACTTTAACTGTGCTATAACTTTATCTGGATTTATTTTTTCCTGGCATCGTGATTTTACATCCTGGATAAGAGTATCAAAATCAGTTATATTAGGTGCTAAACCTAATTGCGCTTTGCCTGTCAATCGTGTTTTAAGAAATTCTACCAGTATCTGCTTTGTGTCTTTGGGATAAAGTTTTTTCAGTAAGTTTGCTGAACCCAGAAAGTTTTCTAGACTGTCAGCATTGCCATCATATAATTGAACCAGCGTTGCTGCAGTTTTGATATCAAAATCATCCATATTTTTCGGTTTCCAGCGACGCAATGCAATGCTTATCTTAGCTACTGTTTTAAATCTGAATTGCACTTTATTTTGTAGTTGATTTTGTATGTAAAGGTGAATGTTTGCGTAGCTACTGCTTGCAGATTTATTTATACTTTCCAAATCTATAGGTGTTTCTGAAAGTTTTGCTTTAGTGACTAAATTGTTTAGTTTTTCGAACGTGTCATTTGCAGTAATACCATAGTGTTCAATCAAACATTTGCGAAACTTTTTCTCACCAGGCTTTAATTTTTCTTCTATATCCTGCAATCTTTTTAAGTACTGTTTTATTTTTGATATCATTTAATCGAGCATGGAGTGTATATTGAGGTTCAGAGTGATTATTCGTGGATTCGTGGGAAATGATTATTTCATGGTATTTCAAAACAGAAATCGCAAAAAAGAACCAAAATAAAATTAATTGAGCAATTACAATATTTAAACCTTAGCTGCTTTGTCTAAATTAAACCCAAAATATTCTTATCAACCTAATTATTTTTGCACGTACGTACCCGTTATACATCATATCCTACCTTAATGCGGGGGAGGGGATCATTCTCGTATCGTAATACTACTGCTCTGTCGTACACTCATACACTCGCTGCTCTCGCCATACACTCATACACCGTAAGTAGTCGTCGTCGTACACTTCTCGTACTGTTCGCTGCTCTCCTTTTGCACTTCTCGTACTGTCCGCTGTTATCGTCGTACACTTCACCGCTCACGTACACCGCTCACTGTTGTCGTATGAACTGCTGCTATCGCTTACTGCTTCAGCCGTACACTTACACTTCTCGTAGTGTTCACTTTCTCCTCGTACACTTCTCACACCGCTCTCTGCTTTCGTCGTGCGCTGCTTGTGTCGTACACTATTCCTCCGTTCTCGACGCTTAATACTTGTACCGCTCACTGCTAGCGTCATACACTTCGTCCACTACTGCGCATACTATGATACTATTTTCCGTGGTGTGCGCTTCTCGCAATCTCTCGTATCGTTTGTAGATCGAATCTTGCTTCGATGTCCTCGGTCGTTACTCCAAACTTGGGTCACTGCACTTTCGTACGCACGTTCGAATGTAAGCATTCGTTTTTAAGCATTCACGGAGCTACACACAGTACCGTTAGCTTTATTTCATTTAATTTCATCGGTAATCGGTCGGTTGGTGTCCTTCGATGCACTGTCGTTGGGCGTTGTTGGAAACGCCAAAACTATTTCTACCGACGGCGTGGTACGTTTTTTTTTTTTTCCCAGGTTCGTGTCTTCGTTCGATTTCACGATCACGGTCGCCATGTGATATTCCACTATTCAAACTCGATGAATATGTTGCCACTTATAACTTTTGCCAAAATCTTGAACGTTTTATTTCACTTTTTGGTCGGGCAGAGTTTCCCCTTTAGTTTGCAGACTTCGAATGCCCTTTCCTAAATCCTATCCGCTATTTATACTAAAATTGCCTTAATCTAATCCTAGCTTAATTTATTTACTTTCTATTTATCCTTACTTCTATCTTATGCTTAATATTCTTATGCTAGCTATTCTATCCCTATCTTTTATCATCTATCTTATTCTAACCTACAGTTTATGTCATCCACCAATCGCAATCATCCTTATCTACCTATAATTATTCTATAATCAATTATGGGATGATATGTTTCCGTTGCCTATGTGCAGGCGCCACAGGCGTTTTTCCTTATTTTATTTTCAACCGTCAGATAGTGAGCTTAAAACTTGTGTAACTAATCGCGGTAAATAGACAATGAAATCTACAAAAAAAAAATTAAATCTGGAAACTTCTCTTCCAAATACTGAAAGCAATATTTATTTTTGTATCATTTCAGGTAAGAATACTTATGATTCCTTGGACCTACATCACCCAAAACGGATTAGTGTTTTATTTCTGGATGCTCTACAACAAAAGATGTCTGTGAGTTAAGTCTTTTAATGCATCCCTCACTAGAGGTAACCCCAAAGAAAAGATAAGCTTTTTTTTTTGGGATACGTAGGAAGGTCTTTACCAAAACAAATCGAACAAAAAACCAAAATCAAACGCATGACCCCGAACATAATCGCCATTTCATTTCCGGCGGATTTGAGTTCTGGATGCAAAAATACTTGCCCCAACAACAAAAAAATCGGAACGAAAACATACGCACACACGTACGCATCGGTTCTATTTGTGTTGTGCTGTACACGTGCATGGGAACATTCTAAAAACGGTGTTGTCTGTGGTGTCGAAATTTGTTCCAACAAAAGTGTAGGCTGAACAAAGGCGAGGATCATCATAAAAATAAAACGCACACCCTCACACACACACGCGCACGTTGGGGAAATCAAGCGACGTTCGAAAAACGGATTGAAGGTTGGCTCACGGCGGTGCCAAATCCTAGGCACACTCACGCTCGTACGCAGACTGCACCAGAGTGATGCTGTTTGGGTCATCCAACCATAACTTCGTCCGGTTAGTTGATGACGTGTTTCTTCGTCCACCTTTCCCATCGGAATGCACCGGGGACAGAGCCCGGACAGACGCGTAGCTACTCTACTCACTCGGGAAGCGGCGGGACACCTTTAGCCGAGCGAACCGGGGACATCCTCGGCGCTTGAATGCCAGTGACAGGTCGTATTGAATATGCATGAACTTGCAGATTTGGTTTCCTGTTCGGTGCTTTTTCGGGCTTGCTTCAGGGTTGGGATTCGGGGATGCGTTTTTTTTTGTGCTGCTGCAGGAGTAGATTGTCAGAGTGCATTTTTAGTGCAGGGTTGATTTTTGTTCGAGTTTACAAGAGGACCTTTTTTTTATTTGTGTCGTTCCTGATGCATGGTTGACTGTGTTTTTTGTTTGTTGCTGATGCCCAACACACTCACACATACAATGCAAGTCTATTTGTTAGTACGTTTTGGGTTGCAGAGCTGGCGTGTGTATTTAACAACGCAGCGACATTGCACCGTTAGCAGAAACGAGTCTCTAAAGTCCCTCGCCGGCACGGTGTAGAGTTTTGCTGCCCAGGTGAGATCGATTCTGATTACTGTGGCAGTTTTTACCTTGGGAAGGATTGTTTTTTCCTCCACACTACATGCAATCATACAGTGTTAGAGGTTGTGAAAAAAGAAAACTTCACAACATCATCCCCCTTAAGCCACTCGTTTGAAGCGAATCTAATTGTACGTTTTTTGTTCTTCTCAGAAAAATGTTACACCATCGGGTATGACATTTTGTGCCATTCTGAAGTGAGAGAAACGGTTTGAAACATAGAAATGCTCAGTAGTACCCAGTGCCTGACAAAAAGGATAAATAAAATAAAACATGCACCTAAAGGGTACATCAACAAAGAAAGTGCGCAAAGCCAGCCAACTGTACGGGATAATGTAACACGCACTACACAACACAAAGGTGTTCCTATGAATGGTAGAATGAACTAACAGAAGCCTGCCTTTTTCATGTTTATTTGCGATGGTGGTAGAGTTCGTGAATAGTTAAGTTTGGCAAATATTTATACTTGCATTGTGGTGCATTTTGTAGTCGTGTGTTGATTTTCTTTTGCACAAGGACAGCGTTACAGCTTGAAATAGTATAGTCGACAACGTTACCTTAAATATTAAGCCTATAGCTTGATAAAACTTCATCACATTCAGAGTAAGCTAAGTTTAAAAGCTAAGTTCCATAAAAATACACTAAAGCAGCCGACGGTATTCATTTCAATAACTTTAAAATTAAAACAAAATAATCCACCAGGCGCCTCCATTACGCTACGGTAGAGTTTCTCATTAGCAGGATTTAAGCATCCCTTTTCACTGTAAAACGCTCATTTTTGCTGGCATTGAACCTATTTTCCACTTTAAATATTTCGCTCTCTGCTCTTTACAACGTACAAGGAGGATGAAAAAAAGCCCACCCCAAAGCACTTCAAATGAAGATAGTTGCAGTTTCACAACCATCACCAGTCTCCATTTTCCTTCCTTACGCTATCATGTTCCACATTACTACGGGAACCAAGAAGCGTTTTTTTTTGTGTGGTGCTTTAAGCTTCCCAGTGCAACACCGCACCGCACAAAGGTACGGAAAGCGCACAACATCCAGTTGACAGTGCCGAAAAATGAAAATATGCCGCTGACAGTCCTAATGGAGGAGTTAATTTTCATTTGATTGTCAAACGGGGAGGAAAAGCACGGTGGCATCCATGCGACAACATCATCAACACACGGCACTGGCAGAGGAATCGTTAGCAAGCTAACAAACCAACCAACAACAACAAAAAAATGCAGGACAAAATAAGCACGAGATGAATGAGAAGCGATGGCAAAAGCGAGAACAAAATGACACCAAAAGTCTCATCCGGCGAATCTGGCCACGAGTTGTGTTCCACCCGGTGCTTTCCGTTAATGCCGCCGGTTGACTTGCAGCATCGCAAGGTTCATACTTTTGTGGCAAAGGGAGTACAGTACGGTTCGCCATTTTTTTTTCTGCAGTCTTGGTCGGTGTCCCGGCGGGACTGCAAGTATGCGCCGAAGAATGTCTGCGAAAGTGTGGGTTATTTTTGGTGAAAGCTCATTTGCTCATTCTGGTTCGGTTGTGGATGTTTTTGGGGCAGTGAAGACACCGGGACTCCCATTATCCACTCAGCGTAATTCAGCCCTGGTGTGTGTGTTGCCATCGTGTGTCACATCCGATTGAAGGTTCGTTTGGTACGTAAACTTGTGAGCAAGTGGAGCAAATAAAACGGAATGTCTTGATTAAGTACTTGCACATTTTTCGCCGACCGGGTAACATGCGTAGAACGTAAAGATATTGGAATTATTTGAAGTTTGTTTGTTTTTTCACAAACAAAAACGTTTGCGGTGTGTCTTTAATTAGCTGTTAGAAGTATATGATACCACAAAGACTCTCCTATGTCAACGGTATCAGTGGTCCAGAGCCATAAAAAGCAATTTATTGTACAGCATTCATTTCGATCCTATCGATACATCACATCACTAGTGATTAGGATGGCTGCGGATCCTAATCGGACAGGTATTGCGAATAATTGCTCTCCTTCATCGGATTGCCATCAACGTCAGCTGCAGTGGTTCAATCACACACGTTTCGACACTTCGCCGATCGGTGCTGCCCGCTGGAGGATGTAGCCCGCATCGGACGTATCCTCTCGACGATGGGCGACCCCTCAATCAATGGCCATGTGATTAAGGCACGATGTCACCGGCATGACACTCGTACGCACACCATCGCACAGCAAATGAAGCAATTAGATGAAAAGCTTTTCCAGCTGCCTTTGTGCGGCAGAACGTACGGAAGCGTTTTTCTGTTCCAGCGTCCAGGACACCAGATCAACCAGCGCTGGGTGTGTTGTTTGATGAGTTGCCGCCTTCACTCGGTAGGCCTCGGTTTAGTTTGTACCGGAGCTAGCCTACGTCTAGCTAAATGAGTGTATTTTATCTTCAGCTCACATCCTTGAACTTGTTGCTTTAGTAAAAGCGCATAAACCCGTGCCCGGATGAAATCATTACAGGCTGCAGAGATTTCTTCATTTGCGTGTGTAATAAAAGCGGAAAAGAGTGAAACGTGAAGAGCGCACCGAAATGGTAGAAATTGCACCATCGTACATTCGCTAAGTGCAGTGAAAACATTCATTTCGTCTAATGAAGGCGGTTTCTTGTGGCGTTTTGCTATCTGTGTGGTGTTTGTTGGGGAGAGAAAAAACGAAACTAAGATGGACGCAAAAGCAACAAACATTCATCTGCCAATGATAGAAGGAATAGACCTACGAAACTGTATGCCAACACAGACACAGACAGTCAGCATCGGTATGAAACCATTGCGTTATTATCGTATGACCTTTTCAGTTGTCTCGTCTGCTCCGTACTCTCGAACCGGGCAGGCAAATATTGTGTTCTGCATCAACGATATGTGTGTGGGAAGGAAGTTCATGTAGAGCGCTAAAAGCAAAGTCAGCATCAAATTGAATTGCAGTTGTACAAATGGGTGAATCAATATCATTTCTCGGCATATCTTTATAACCAATGCGTTTCTATAAAACATTTATGTATGTTCCATGTATCATACTATCAATCAAATCATTTTCAGAAGGAGTTCAACCAAGAGCGATTCAGAATCCGATCCAGCGTTCTAAACGTTGTTGACAGTTGCAGTTGGTTTATAATAAACGGTTGAATGCTTTGGTGCCTGTTTTCATGTATTAGTTGTATTTTTTTTGCAATAAAACTGACGCGCTTATAAACTGACGCGCTAAAATAGCCAGCGCTAAAGGCATTACTTTGACAAAAACGAAATCTTCAACTTTTGGACGAGCTTAGTGAACGAGCTGTCAAAATGGTGTGTCAGTTGTCAAACGCCTCAGGATGAGTTTCCTGTTGCGATTCAACAATTGTGTTTGCTCGCCTGTTTGACAGCTGGTCTATTAAAATCAAGGTTATTTTAGAGACCAGGTTGCCGCATAGGTTGTTTTTGTTGGTTTTGTAATTTTGACAGTTTGCCCAAAAGTTGTTTACAAACAAAGCAAACAAATCTATGGAACATAAG
This sequence comes from Anopheles maculatus, assembly GCA_002091835.1. Taxonomy (NCBI): domain Eukaryota; kingdom Metazoa; phylum Arthropoda; class Insecta; order Diptera; family Culicidae; genus Anopheles; species Anopheles maculatus. Next base: position 148,081 of record KZ061858.1, read on the forward strand.
ATTTAGCCCTTTCTTCTTTGCCATATAACGAGTATTCTGGCAAAAAGAAGCGGCGCAGGTTGATTTCGAGACATTTTTCCTACCTCTTTAAGAAAAGAGATTTCATATACACACCAATTTATTGGCAATTTGGCTCTAGACTATTCTTAATCCTTTTTTATCACTCCTCTTTATACAAAGAAACTGCTGAAATACAAAAAACTGTTCCTTAACAAACGTTGCGTGCACGAAAAACGATGGTAAATTGTTTCACATCAAAAGAACAATGCAAACATAAACAAAATATGACAGAATGCCCAAATGCTTTTTTCCCACGGCAAACTGTCAAAATACATTGAATGCGTCGACCTCTACCCTACATAGACTTTGATTAAAATCTTCCCCTTTATAATGCTTAAGCCATCATAAACCCCATATTTTATGTAGTATAGCTGGTTCAAGATACCAAAAAAATATGTTTACGATGTACGAAGAACTCGAAATTCTTCCTAGACACTTGGGTCTTTTTCCTATTTTATCGGGCTTTAGAATTTCGACAGGTCTTTGGCTGCTATTTGTGGTTTCTGATTCTGCAGCGGTCAATGCTCCAGCAGCTCTGGTAACTTAACTTGAACGACCAGGTCCAGTCGGGATCCCATTTACGAGGTCCCTTGTAGCAATTGATTGCTTCAGAATGACACCAGAATTTACCAAGGCTGGATCGATGCCAAGCTTCACAGTAAACTCCGAAGCACCAGAGTATACTCCAGAATTGGCTTGGAATCGATTCCAGTATTCCATTGCTTCCGTTAATCCACTCCAGAATTCCGATCACTATGAGATACCAACTTTTTATCATCAATATTTGTATTTTTTTTTTTTTTCATTTATTTATAGAGGCTTTGGGTCTCATAGACCTCATTCGCCTCTTTATCAATATTTGTATTGAGGCCACACATTGTATCTGTTTCGATGCATATAACCATCTAATTTTCATGTCAATTCTGATAAAGACTTCCTCCAGCACCGTGACAGTACTTCAAGATAATGAATAACGTTGCTATACGCCTCATTGCGATCCTATCGACAGCACACGCACACACCCATCGCATCTGCCTGTTTTCATGTATTAGTTGTATTTTTTTTGCAATAAAACTGACGCGCTTATAAACTGACGCGCTAAAATAGCCAGCGCTAAAGGCATTACTTTGACAAAAACGAAATCTTCAACTTTTGGACGAGCTTAGTGAACGAGCTGTCAAAATGGTGTGTCAGTTGTCAAACGCCTCAGGATGAGTTTCCTGTTGCGATTCAACAATTGTGTTTGCTCGCCTGTTTGACAGCTGGTCTATTAAAATCAAGGTTATTTTAGAGACCAGGTTGCCGCATAGGTTGTTTTTGTTGGTTTTGTAATTTTGACAGTTTGCCCAAAAGTTGTTTACAAACAAAGCAAACAAATCTATGGAACATAAGATTTAGCCCTTTCTTCTTTGCCATATAACGAGTATTCTGGCAAAAAGAAGCGGCGCAGGTTGATTTCGAGACATTTTTCCTACCTCTTTAAGAAAAGAGATTTCATATACACACCAATTTATTGTCAATTTGGCTCTAGACTATTGTTAATCCTTTTTTATCACTCCTCTTTATACAAAGAAACTGCTGAAATACAAAAAACTGTTCCTTAACAAACGTTGCGTGCACGAAAAACGATGGTAAATTGTTTCACATCAAAAGAACAATGCAAACATAAACAAAATATGACAGAATGCCCAAATGCTTTTTTCCCACGGCAAACTGTCAAAATACATTGAATGCGTCGACCTCTACCCTACATAGACTTTGATTAAAATCTTCCCCTTTATAATGCTTAAGCCATCATAAACCCCATATTTTATGTAGTATAGCTGGTTCAAGATACCAAAAAAATATGTTTACGATGTACGAAGAACTCGAAATTCTTCCTAGACACTTGGGTCTTTTTCCTATTTTATCGGGCTTTAGAATTTCGACAGGTCTTTGGCTGCTATTTGTGGTTTCTGATTCTGCAGCGGTCAATGCTCCAGCAGCTCTGGTAACTTAACTTGAACGACCAGGTCCAGTCGGGATCCCATTTACGAGGTCCCTTGTAGCAATTGATTGCTTCAGAATGACACCAGAATTTACCAAGGCTGGATCGATGCCAAGCTTCACAGTAAACTCCGAAGCACCAGAGTATACTCCAGAATTGGCTTGGAATCGATTCCAGTATTCCATTGCTTCCGTTAATCCACTCCAGAATTCCGATCACTATGAGATACCAACTTTTTATCATCAATATTTGTATTTTTTTTTTTTTTTCATTTATTTATAGAGGCTTTGGGTCTCATAGACCTCATTCGCCTCTTTATCAATATTTGTATTGAGGCCACACATTGTATCTGTTTCGATGCATATAACCATCTAATTTTCATGTCAATTCTGATAAAGACTTCCTCCAGCACCGTGACAGTACTTCAAGATAATGAATAACGTTGCTATACGCCTCATTGCGATCCTATCGACAGCACACGCACACACCCATCGCATCCAATATCGAACGCATAAAAACATATCGACCTTCATTAATCGTCCAATTGCTTTCGATTGCTCGCCCGCTTCTTATGGGCGCATAGCCACCATCCTGCGCTACGATCTACTCCAATTACCATCGCCTAATAGCACATCAATAACGATGCGGTTTTTTCCTCTTCTCGGTGTTGTTTGTCCCTCCCACACGGGTGGAAAAAAAAAACGCTGAAGGTACTGACAAAGCGCAAACATGAGAAAACTTTGTTGAGCCGTGAAATAAGGGGGCTGAAACACAACCGAAAAAAAGGCTCTTAGTAAATGCTTTAAAAACTGTTCGAACCATTTTGTTTTGCGATGGTTTCTTTCTCTGTCTCTCTCTTTTTCGCCTGGTTTTCCTTCATCTAGTGGGAGGAAAATCTTTTTTTCTTCTTCGTTAGCACGCTTTTTTGCCTATCTTAAGGTAGTGGCGTACAAAAAACAGAGCAAACACTCGTGTAATGATCATCAGCAGGCAGGTTTTACGAGAAAGCGGTTTTTACCTTTTTCTGTTTACATTTCCACTGTTCCAATTACATCGATTTGTTGTCTCTCTTTTTGCGAGCGAGCGAGCCGAGTATAAATTGGGAAACGCCTTCGCGCTTTCCGTGAGACATTCGCTCATCCCATCACAACACCCATCCCGATAGCCAATTTTTGCGATGCCGTACGCACTGTTGATGGTTGGTTGGGTGGGTGGGTGAGTTTGGTGAATGCTATCCCGAAATGGATATTCTCATCGCTCTGCTATTTTTATGTTGCTTGCCCTGGAAAGGAAAGCTTTTCCGATCATTTTACCTGTAGGTGTGTTTTTTTCTGATGTTACTCTTCTTCTCAGGTCTTTCAACCCACGTTACTAAAGCGACGACGGTTGCTAGCTACGGATGTGTATAGGTCGGTTGCCAAGAGCTCAGCTTTCGATCGATTTTAGATGTATTATCCTATCTTGGCCCACTGAAAATAATGCGCCCCGGTTTGTGTTACTTTCGCCTTTAAAGTGGTTCAAGTGTGGGAAAGAGTGGGAATTTAAAGCAGCTTGGCACGTAAGCGTAATAAACCACCCCGGCGTTATCCTGACAGTGCTGGGAAGCGTGATGGTTGAAGCTGCGGACGGTGTGATTATGTTCGGCTCGTGTCCTGCTTGAGATCGTGTTAAATACACACAAGTGTTCGTGAGCGGAAAGCTCGCACAAACCGTTTCGTAAAGCACTCTTGTGGGATCGATAGATTTTAGGGTCTTTTTTCCTGTCTTTAGAATGATTCGTGATTCAAAACAAACGACAATCTAGTAGCGGAAAACGTTTTAAGTTAAAAGAGCTTTTATTTGTAAAAATCCCAGAACATCTACTAAGCTAAAATTGATTAAATTTCCCACATACTGTCCAAACACCTAACCAATGTAACCCCATTCTATGTCGCTTTTCAAACTCTACTCTAATGTCACACGCATCAGGTTTTATCGAAGTGATTAATGACTCCATTACGAGGGCCGATTCACAACCGACACGCTTTACTACGGTGGTCCATTCCCTCCTGCAGGTGTGGATTGAAACATTGTAATGGTGGCGGCGCTGGAAACATTCCGGATCCCAAACACATCCCTTTCGCTTTATAACACCTTCCACCGTTCCCTGCACTGGTAGAGGAATCGTCACACGGTTCGGTTCGTAATGTTTTATTCATTTTCCTATTACAAACGCATTTATTTTTCATGGCCAATATCTCTTAGGCGGCTTTTCACCAAGCCGGGAAAATGGGCGGCCTGTGGTGGTGGTGTTGGTGTGTCATTTCGGCTACCCCTTTATTTGCAGGACGATGGTGGATTAAAAATGCTTGAACTGCCGTTTCGGGCAGCCGACCGGGTTTTTGACCGGGTTTTGGCTGACGTGTAGCCAAACAATTTGCCAACGTTGATGTTTCGGAAGCATTTTCTCCTGAGGGTACAGGGGTTAAGGCTCCCCAGTTCGGTGGGTACATTCGCGTGCTGTATGCTGAAGCGCGTAAATGGATGTCATTAATTTGTCACCGGTTTCGGCACGTGCTTCCATTGTAACCTTTGTAACGTCGGCTTCATTCATCCTGGCTGGTGAGGTTAGATCATGACGCAATTCTTCGTATTTTTGGTACCTTAATAATTTTATCCTTACGATGTAAAACATAATGATTTATTTTGCAATAAGACAACAATAAGATCTTTTTTTCCATTATAACTGATGGTCAGGGATCAAAAAGGAAGCAGAAGGGCAAGGATTTTCGCGGCACGCCACATGCCACAATAAACCTGGCATCCCAACACTCAACCATCGAAAAAGCTTTTGGTAATAAAAATCAATTGCACGTCATACGCGACCGCATGGGAGTGCTGCTTTTTAATTTCGGTTGTCATTTGCTCGGTACAGCCGTTAGCTACTCCGAGTTCGTTGTATCCCGATTTTATACATTAAAATACTTCTACTTATTTTTGTCAACCAAAATAAAAACTCGCTCCTGCTCATGTCATTCCAACATCTATCCAAACGGGCCATCGTTAAACCATTTATGTTAGCTCGCTTCCAACATTTGCCAGCGAAAATTATTTCCCACCACATTGTGGTTTTGTTTGCGCGTTAGCACCTCCAACTCTCAACGCCCGGCCCCTGCCAAGGGTTTTGAAAAGGTGAGATCAGCAACATCAGCCGTGGGTATGTAAAGGATATGGAACCTGGGAACGATCCTTTGCCCGCCGGCGGTCTAATGAAGAGTGACAGTGCAGTGTCACGCCAACGACAACAATAGATGTCAAGTCGTGGTTTTCGTGCTCACGGTGGTATGGCGATAAAAAACCCTTCCTTTAAAACGGGTTTAACGAGGAAAATGTGACCTGATCTGTTGGGAAGATTGAGGGCCGCCGTTTTGTTGTGCATGGTGAAAAAAGTTCGTCTAGAATCGTCTAGAGCATGGTAAACCGATGTTTGGTAGTAGTCAGGAACAGTCCTTTTGAGAATAAATCCCTTTTTTTTGTATCATTTTGACTCATTTGAATCTTTTTATTGTAACAAGGACAATTCCTCATTTTGGTAAGCAATTTCTTAAATGTAGAATTAATTTGCAGTCGTTCCAATCACCTATCATCTTATTAAACGACTGTCCAATAGGAAGTGTTTTCGAAATATACTATTAAAATTGTCGAAATCATCAAACTTGCAGCTCATGAAATTCCTCTTATCTATGATATTTGCGTGTCTGGAGTATGTCTAGAGGCCTAGCAATTCTTCGGACAATGCTTAAATATATGTCATACTTTTAGTCATATTTTATTAGAATTTAGAAGCATTCTTTAATACATTTAAGAAATCTTTTGTACATGATGCAATCACCTTCAGGGTATCAAGTTCTTCTTCTTCTTTCTTGGCCTAACGACCTCTTAGGCATGCCTGCCATTTCTGGCTTACTAGACTTATTCTTACCGCATAGTTGGAAAGTCAGTCCTCACTATGGGGGAACGGCCCAGATGAGACTTGAACCCCGGTCCTGCCGTGTGAAGACCGGCGCCGCTGTCGCATCTACCACCGGGCCGCCCCGTATTCCTCCGTTCCCCCGTAGGGTATCAAGTTATAGCCTTGAACTTTAAAATTTAAATCTTCTACCATCATTCTTAGGATATTGGAAGAGGTCAATATAAACTCTTGAGATATCTCTTGAAAGATGCAGATCTTGCTTGTCTGAATACAAATTATAGTATTTTCCAACGAGTAATACTCTCTCCTGATGATATATTGGACTGTAAGGATTATTGGGACCAGACTCTAAGGAAAAACTACCGAGTTTCTGAGAAAGAAGACAAGCAATAGAATTACTAATTCCTGATTTCTAAGCATTGTTAACACATCACAAATATCAAATCTTAATTGACTCATCCAAAGTAATCACTTTAGCTATATTTGTCGTACCGTACGGTCAAGTGAATCAATATCTGTATTACACGATACTGTGAACTGCATATTTTTATTGCAATAAAAAAAGATCTTCGGAAGAAAAACAAACGGAACACTGAATCCAGCAATGGAACGAACCGTCTAGGGAAAGCTGTTCGCCCTCCGGATAATCGTTACTGCACAGCTGCCAAGATATAGAGCCAGCTGTTGGCCAACGTGCAAATGTGCGTGCCACTTGCCATTCTCATTGTTCACGGTGTAAATGATGCCAAACACGACAGTATCGTGCCAGTCGGCTGACACCGATCCACCCACCGGGCCACCGGCTAGGTAATGGTGTTGTTTGTATTCCATTAGCGTTTAATCGCTCTGCATTCTGTGCGCTTTCTTTCTCGCGCTTGTAATTTCCATTTTTCCATAACGCCACAGCCCGGAGAATACTGTTTGTGGGAGATGTGTCTTGCAAAGATTAAACTATTTCATGCGTTTTTTCATTTCAAATTTTCAATACGAACAGCTGCTGTGAAGGTTTTCCTTTATATACTAAGGAATATTTAAAGCACTGTCAGTTCGGGCTGCTATAACCTCTTCTCCATTAGATTCCAACGCAGGCTAGTCCCCCTTCCTGCTCATTTATGATGCATTATGAGTAGCGCATCTTGTTCCCGGTTACCGTTAAAGTGCAGTGAAGCGTACGTGTGCATCTGTAGCTGCAGCTGAATGTGTACCCAGTGCATTCCAACAGCCATTGTGCAGTTGTTCTAATTAAAATTAGAGCTCATCCAACAATTCCCTTTGTGATATGTATGCGCAGCAAACAGCGTTAAGAGACGTTCCTAGACGGAGAATGTGGTGCTGTACGCAGGGGAAAATCGGAACTTGAAAACTATCTTCAACAAGAGGCCGCGTGCTTCCGACTGCCAGATAGAAGCTGATGAAACGAACACTTTAAAGCAAAGAATCGTCTTGCCATTCATTTGGTCCATTTTCGCCAAGACGAAGCCTCAAAGAATACCCCGTTGCGGTATTTTGGAAAACCAACTGACTGGAAGATCGATTTCAAAATTTAGATTCACTCAGGTGAATCTACGGGAACTATCCGTAGCCGTTCGAACTTTTGGGAAGCTGCCGGTGCCGGTGCCTGCTGTCGAAACCTTGTTTGTTCGTACCAACAATTACCAGGCAAACAATTGTGGCCGTATCCAGTCGAACAGACGATAAGACGTAGTTGCGTTTGAGCACCGCAAAGATGAATAGATTGAGTGGAAAGCGGAATGGAACGGAGTTTGGTTCGTTTCAGATGTGGTTTGATTAGGAATTGTTTTATGGCAAACCACCGAAAAGGAAGTTAATCGCAGAGAATGATACCGTTTTAATTGAATTTAATGTTTTGTTACAATGATCGGCATCAATCAAGTCGAGGGTTTCATGGAACGCGTAAAGTGATGCTGATTGCTGATAAATTTATAGCTTCAAATGTTCTTCTCTGTATATTCTCCAAAATGGAAGACAATTATTCATTATTACTCAGAGAAAAATAATCCTTAATCCATTATTATTTCATTTTATAAGAGTCCTTAAAGAGAGTCTTTTGTAAGCTTATTCCTCCACGCTAACGATGTACACCAAGAGCATCAAGAAGCAACAAATAAACAAGTATGATTGAGAGAAAACATTCACAACGTACTTCTCGCATCGCTCAAGTAATTATCTTCAGGGAACGCTTTGTACGTCTAAATATAATCTTATGCTGCCAGGTACAAGCTTATCCGGCTCTCAAGCTTCATTAGCTTAAGTGATGCTTCCTCGAAGTACTTCGCGAGCAATTTTTCACTCACCCCACACGCACTCGCGTTTTATCAATCAATAAAAGTTGCGCGTATGTGACCCTGCGATACCACGCGCACACACACACACACACACACCTGTCCGGGTGTTATATGAGGCGTGGGATTCCATCATCTCGGGCCCAAAACCGCCCGACCCGTTTTGTGTGTTATGATCCACGATTATAGCACAATGTAGCGATTCTCCTCTCGGGAAGCCATCCTTCGCAATCGCGCGTGTCGCAATCAATAAATTGGGAATATTTATCTCTTGCGTGAAATGCCATATTTTCCACCCGGTCGCACGTATCAGATATCGGTATCGGTGTTCCGGGGCGGCTTTTCTTTCTTTTTCATCAGCGACAAACACCTCTTGCCACCGGCGTACGTCATACATTTTATGGTTTGACCTCACAACGCTCGTCCGCCCCAAAATAAAGCCTTCTTCACGCCTGGCTACTCCAGCCCACCACCAGGGAAGCCGTTTGCAAAGGTTTCTACCGCAGGCCGTGTCTTTTCCGCGTGGGAGAAATTCCAGCCCATCACTGAAGCAACAAATTTTCTACTCATGGCTTCAAATATTATCAATAAATGGGCCCCCACTTTTGCCCTGATGCAGGCGTTGTTCCGATAAACGGTTCCAGTACGGGATGTTCCGAACACGGCACGGTAAAACATGCGTAGAGTGTTTCTGGGCTGTCGTTGCGATAGCAAAAACCTACCAAGCTCCCTCGCCTTTTTTGCTCCATTTTGTTACCGGGACAACAACACATGTGTCGATAGAGTGGTTCGGTTTTTGGGGTGTTGTTGTGGTTGCCGTGGCATTGGCGGAATGAATTCTTTCGCTTGAAACAGGTGCTGCCAATATGAGAGGGAGAGAGAGTGCGAGTGTGTCAAGATATTGGCAGGTTCAAGTTGAATCTGGGGCAACACTTTGTTGCTGAGGTTGAGTTTTTCCACCCTGGTGACAGCCGATGTATGTACCAGCTTTGTGCCAAACCAGGGCGAGCTTAAATGATCGAAACATTGTTTCAACATGTTCCGAGTGTGAACATTTGTCGACCGAGCAAACAAGCTGTTGGAAATGCTTTTAAAATTCCCAACACGACAATTGTAGCTACTTTCGTAGGAAAACACAAAACAATATTACTATCAGTGTAGAGGAAGTTCTCAAGAAATTGAGTAACATTGTTGATACCACGAATTTGCCTCTCAGGACTTTAGATCTTGTCTATAAACATTGTTTTGTAGCAGATCTAGAGTAGAATCTATACGGATAATGGCCAGACATAGGTTTAACCATACTGAACTAAATTCAAACCTTCAGTGAATGATGCACCTCAGAATATTTGGAGAACTTCACACGATGTCTCTAGATTATTACAGATATTGCTTACTGTAGAATTCTCCAAAAAACTCAAGTTAATAAATATGGTTGTCATTAACGTAAAACTGTTTTTTCTCCTCTTTTCCAGGTATGTACAATTCTTTAAGTGACTGATTTAGTGCGTCAAAAATTGAAACGTAAGTCTCAAAGTTATGTGATTGCTGTAAGTACAATTTCTATCGAAAACTGATGTCTTACTTGCTGATGTCTTAGAATAGGCTTTCAAGTTTCCAATGACGTCATTGCTAATAATGATTTCCTCAATATCTCCAACTCGTTGGAAGACTCTTGCCTTGCAAGACAAACTAAAACCATTAACCACTTCAATTCTTCCTACTTGATACCCCCAAGAACTCTTTATTAGTTCATATTTTACATCACTCGCTCCAACGCTGTTTCCTAAATTGCCAAAAGACTAATTTGAGTGCCAATAGCGTACAGGTACGTTTTGCCTTTAATGTACCAACACCACGCGCAACTCAGGAAACGAAAAAGTCAATACATTGCGAACCAGGAAAAGCAGAGCGTTCATGCTATCTGCTCCTTCCCCACAATCATTCGTTCGTGGAATGGCCCACACTTTCGGAGAAACATTCCACGAAAAGCACATTGCCATTTCCGGGACAAATACCAACAAGATGCTATTTCGTGTAAATGCTCCAAGTGTTCCTATTGATGATGAGATTGGAGCCCACTCGTTCCAAAACCATCCACCTGCTCGGTCGGCTACTTACACGCCAACAATAAACATCACCCAAAAGTGCGTACTTGCAACGATGAAGCACACCGACCGCCTTGACCATCGGCCAACCAAGCCAACCCCGGATCACCGGATCTCAAGATTGAACTTATTTACGCACGATAATAAAATTTATACTTCCAATTTTCGCCATTATAATGCTTCTTTAAATATGCCTCGTAATGGGCTCGGCTGTAAACGAGCGTCGTAAAAACCCGGCCTGATGTCGGCAATGTGTTTTCCCCCCGTGCTGGGGAAAATAGAAAAGCAAAAAAACCATTAACACAAAACCAATGACCGACTTCTTTTGGAGGTTCCAACTGCCCGAGAACAAAAAAGCAACTCATGAAAATCGTGCCTATTTTATCGATGTATCCAGAGATCGGAGAGGGACATTCCGGGGAGGGGGTGCGTTTTATAGGGCGCTGATTGGCGATAATAATTTGGACAAAATTTGCTTCAAGTACAATTGAATGGTCGTACCGGACAAACCAAGCGGAAGTTTTTTTTTTTTATTTGTTTATGTTTAGCTCTCGTTTAAAGACAAATTTGAAGCGTGTCGTAAATATACAGATACAATTAATATTTAATGCATTTTACGCTTTTTTCTTACAACAAAATGGAACGTTTTGCTGTGTCTCCAGCGGGATGCTATAGTTGTGACATAACGTTCCACAATTTTTTACTCGATCTTGGGCAGGAAAAAACGGAAAAGTACACACACACACACACACACAAACTCGTAACTTCTCTCATCGTGCTCCGAACGCTCGCAAGTCATCCTGTCGGTTATTTTAACAAGTTAATTCAATAACGAGACCTTTCGTCCTTCCTAGACAAGGTCCCTCCCGATTGCGCTGTTTGTCGTGCTGCATTTTCCACGTAGCAGCGTCAGTCATTCTCTCTCCCCCCCCTTCCCCGATTCGATGCCTTCAATTGACTTTTCAACTTCCGGTCGTTCAACGTGCGCCTTCGGACGGATTCCCCATTTGGTGCGCATATTTGAGAGTTTCCTTCGCTTGGTGTGTCGTGCCACTTGACAAGGGTGAACTGATGGTTGTGTTTTTTTTTTGCTTCGGCTACCATTTTTACATGGTTTAGGGTTTTCCACAAGAATTTGACCAGAGGCAACCGAAGCAGGAACGCGGATGGTAGCAACGAAAGAGCAAGTGTTGCTGTGTGACCGTTCACCACTGGCCGCCGTGACGTTCCTGGCGACAAAAAGGCATTTTTCATTCCAACACTTCGAGCCCTAGTGACGGGTTGGGACATTTACAGCCTTTTTTGTATTATTTTCTTCTGTCGCTGTTCGTTGCGTTACGTCACAAAATGTAGTTTAAGTAAACGAATTGAAGGATGAACGTTTAAAGTGCTTTAAAAATGTGTTCAAACCACACCAAAACAGTGCAGTTTGCAGCAACAAGTATTTCCTTTAACATCAACGTCATATAATTAACTAGACGCGATGAGTAAGTTGCACGATAAGAGGAAGCCCTTGGTTTTTTGCTCATTTCGCATTCCATGACGGTGCAACACCACGACTCGGCATCTATTTTCTCCACGAAGAAGCTCGAAGGCCACGCAACATCCACTCTGCGCTGTTACAGTTGCTTGGAACTGGAAGGAATGGATAGAAAATGCTAACGAAGATGGTTAAACGGTACGTTCGAATCGGTCCCGGCGCAAAACGGACGACGAACAAGCAACAGTTTTTGCCTCCGCGTGCGTTACCATTCCTCATTTTTAATGCCTTCCTTTTGCCGTCTATCGCTTGCCTTCTTGAGCCATTTGAATAATGCTGCAATCTGTGCGATGTTTAAGCAGGAAAAATAATCACTTAACTTTGTGCAATGCTCATCCAATGTTAGTGCCCAAGAAAAAGCAAATTAATTGGTTTTAATACGTATAAAGTATGAAAATATAGAAATAAGAACGATTTTTAAGTAAAACTTTAAGCAAAACACCTATCACAAGCAGTGACGAGTGTGCAAACCCAGGAAAATGCTTTCCCATCCAGATGAGATAAACACAAATATTCTTACGTCGTTCGGGTGTCATCTGGGTTGCTGCTTCATGGCGATTCGGTGGCTTTAGCGAACGCTGCCAGACCACTTTGCCCATCCCGGAGACGGTGTTTATCATGCTTTGCTCGCCTTACAGCTCGTTTACTTTCACGCATCTGAAACGGTTTATGGCTGGCGAAGCGAAAAATGAAAATTTCATCGTACACATAATCGCATGCGCACACGGGGTGCATGGGGCGGCAACTGTTTGGGTGCGGTTTTACGATAAGCCACCTTGAAACAGGGTTGGTGTCTAGTATTGGTGATGGTCGTTAACGCTAAAACCTGTATCCTTTGCGTCTTCTTCTAGTACAGGATTGCAACGGGGAAAAGTGTTGGATTTTTCGTTGCTTTTGCTGCCACGAAGAAGGTACACAGTGGAAGCAACAATCTGTGTTGAGGAAGCGGCAAGTGCATCTGTTTCTCTGTTGATAACACCAGTTTTCCACCAGAGTTAATATACCTGGCGCTGGTAAAATAAATTTTGGATTGTAAGGAAAATTGTGCTTTAATTTTTAGGAAAATATGTCAAAGTTATGATAAAAAATTCTCCAAATTGACTTATAAAACCCTCGATTTGTATGCAAGAGATGAGATGGCCTTATGTTCTTCTTAACAACAACATGGCTGTCTCTATTTGACCTTCTTTTCCTTAAAACCTCCTCCATTAGGAGAAAATTTCCATCAATACATCTAATCGTGTACACTTTACTTTATTTATATGTGTAAAATATTCCAAATTTCCACCCAGTAAGCCTTGTCTCCCACAATGGTAGGAGGGAAATGTTTGTGAAATTCCTGGATTTGTGTTGATTGCGGTTTGTCGATGCGTATTTCCCACGCGCCAAGCACTGTTGCGATGCTTGACGGTTACGATCGATATGTTTAGATATGCAAATGAACTGGAGCTAATTATGATTGGTTCCGTGCAAGGTGCAATGTAAACGAGCCATTCCGGTGGTTCGTCCTGTGGTGCTGTGGACGTCCTGGGCACGTGTTGTTTGTTTGTTTGCATGTGTGCTTTTGGTGAGAATTTGGTATGAAAAATTCCGAAAATAAATGATTATATTGGTGAGTGGGCTAATTATGCGCCATGTGAAAGGCTACGCTTATACTGGCAATACCTTTTTATAGCATGTGTGAGGGGAAATGAACATTTCTTTTGAAGTTGAAATAATTCCTAAATCAATAGTTCTCGAGCACGAGAAGAGAAGCCCATTTTGAGAATGGAAAAAGGGTATTAATTTAACATTGCTTTACTCTCTTTTATGGAAATTATTCCATATAACCATAATATTATATCAATCAACTGATGGAGGCGCCTGGTAGATCATTTCTACCACCCTTAATTCCCATTCCATATCAGTAAACATTAGTTGTTGATGTTTTATTCCACATTTTAATACTAAGAACTTCCGTTGCAACATTTCCAACATTTATGTTGTTTTTTTTTATACCAACTAAAATAAACTCTCCCACAATGTCGTACCTGTAAATACGCATAATAATATCATCCGGCAAACTTTGGCCGAAAAACAACACTGTCACCATAAATTAACCCTTCCTGCTGTTTGGTCAGAGGAACGAGCGTTTCATAATACCGTAACCATCGTTGTGCTACGTTTGCAGGTAATTTTGCGGATGAAAAATAACGAAACACGTGATGAAATATATTCGCCCAGCATGTCATATTTCCAGCGATTTATATATTTTTCCCTGTGTTTTTTCCTTCGCTATCAATTTTTTTATGCTAGAGGATGAAATAACCCAACGTGAATGAAAGCTAAATGATGAAGGTGAATCAGCATTTTCGAGCGGCCGGTAGAAAAAAAAAAAACCGGTGTCTGATTTATTCTCGCTATTAATGCAACTGATGCACGCATCGTAACGAGAAGAGATGAGTCCTAGGTGATGCAATGGAAGGTTCGTTTATAATCAGCTTTGGTTGATATAATACCTTTAGTTTTAATGCAAAATATTCAAACTCTGTTTCAGTATCGTGAATTGATAATTATTGGTCATATATTTTCCCAGGAACAAGCACGCATACTTTTAATGAAACAATTTCTATAAACACATAAATCAGTAACAAGTTTACTTTTGTCTGACACTGTCTCATTTTTCTCCTACAGCCTACATCCAATAAACTTTAGGTCTACGCTCTTCACAACACATGTATTCTCCTGTAGAGTCACAAAACCTCAAACGATAATTTAATTTTGAAGTCTCTCCATACCGTACAGTACCGTCCAACTGACAGGAGAAAGAGAAATAGACATGAAAAGCTATTTGCTTCCTAAATAGCTATCAAACACGACATCAAAACACATCACAAGCGCATCGAACTGACTCGTTAGGAAAAACGGACTGTTTTCATTGTGCAATAGCTCTCCACACGAATGCTACTGTCTACTGTGCAGACTTAGGTAGGATAATGCTAACGGAATAAAAATAAGCTAGCAGCAAAAACGGCACATTCCTTTTTGTTCTTGTTGGCCACTTTTGCAATTTCTTCTCCTGTCTCAAATGCATTAACTCGGTCAACAAACAGCCTGTGGCGTAGATATGCTGCTCACCATCCGCAACGAGCCACAGCAACTACAAAGCTTTCATTCTTCGTGATAGTTGATGGCAGCTCAGTGTCTGTTCTTAGGCTCGGAAACATCATGTTTTCATATCGTTGTGTTTAGCAAAAAGCTTCACTGTCTGACGTTCGATCGAAAGGCTTAGAATAGATATTTTTCCAATTTTCCTTCCAAAGTTCTCTTCGTTAAAGAAGCGTTCGGATGTTGGCATAGGAAGGAAGGAACTAATATCGGTCGTTCAATATAATTCTAGCCAATCAAACGCCCAAAGAAGCATTGAAAGGCGGGAAAATGTATGTTGCAATGCAGAATGAACTGTGGTCCAAAGATTTAATACGACGCGTTGTACTTCTCAAGAAAATATTAGACAAAAAGATGCTAAAGTTTTCGCAGAATGCTTTACAAATTGAATTCTTTGAATATTGAAATGAAACTTAAACCTTTTGAAGGTTATATTTAAACGGCAATTTCACTCTCAGACTATTGACTTCAGTCTATTTTAATCATACCCATTTCTTCCATCTTGTTAGAATCCCCCTAAGAACCAATTAATCGATTTCCAACGAAACAACCTATCGCAGTCTTCAATTCCTGAGAAATGTATAGCCCATGACCTGATGCAGAGACCTCAATTCTACGAAAATTATATCTCCTTCTCGCACAACAAACGCACCAACAAACTGCAGCCCATACAACAGCAAAGTAAGCGCAAGATATTTGTGCGAGAATAAAGGTAACGTAGCACATGTTGTGTATGTGTGTGTGTGTGCGTGGAAATGCGAGCCTCCCGTCGAAGGAACTGATACGGGTTGGGGGGGACGGGGTTGAGAACGCATGGTACGATAGCTCGGGCAAAACGCTACACAAGTGCATCCACTTGAGCACGTCGCAGTCAATTGCAGTGTTACGTTGCAGCAATTAAGCTGAACAAACAACCTGCGATGTAAAATCCCCCGGCTCAGGGTATGCAATCATGGTGCCGTGACGATGGTGAAGATTTTCCTCGGCACACTATCCGCATACGGCGACTGAGTGCAACTCATTCTAAATGCGATCTCGTACCAATCCGCTTGGCGCTCACCCTTATTCCTGGAGGCTACAATGCCACCAAACGTTGAGTGACCAAGTCATACGTTGTGAGCGGGGGAAGGAGGGATGGAAAAACGCATACACCGAGAGCAGGAATCGTTTCCTACCTTTCGGTGGTTCCTTTATTCCAGTTGATTCAACGTCGGTCGGTACCATCAGCAGGACGAAACGAGGAACGCTTCGTTGCAAACATTGTATCGCCCGAAGGTGCATCCCAGACTGCAACGTGATGAAATCAACCTAGCTGATAAGGAGAGAGAAGGAGAGAGAGAGAATGCCAAAATAAAAAAACAACCTCCCATTCTGGCAACACAGAATAAGTGAGCTTCTTTCTGCAGTGAGCGCAAATGGGCCCTCGGGCCAGCATACGTCACGACGTCCTTTAAAGGCGGCGTTGGTTGAGGCGGGAATTGGAAATGAAAGGCCGTGACTCGAGCCTAAGAGTTCCGATGGCACAATCCGTGCTCAGCAAAGTCAGCAATGGATACACATCATGGCCGGTACTTGTTAGCTATTCATGAACTTCGCAACAGCTTAGGGCTGGACTGCAAGACGCATTTCGCTCTGCCCGATGGGACTCTTATCCGTACGGGATGGATGAACCACCTTCAGATTCGTCTGGATGTAATGTGAAATGGAAAAATCTGTAACGGATACAATTTCCAAAAAGCTCTCTATTTCTATCCTCTGTTCCGCTGGACATGCGTGAGGCACTGCTGTCGGCGTTCCAGCCGACAACATCCAGACACGATGCTGCATTCGTATGCTTTGAACTCTGACCGACTGTAGCTACCGACGAGGCTCATTACATTCTGCAAGTTAACGAGAACTTTTCGGCCTCATACTGGGGACTCTTTCACAGAGTTTTCCATCACGATGACTTATGGTCACGAGCTAAGTTATCTTTGCACTCAATGACATGTTCATTTACGTGGAGGATGATATCTTGTGCTAGTTTATGTACCAGGAATGTATGTCTACTTGGGCACATAATCTTACAAATGGATCATTTTCGTTCGTTTTTATTTTTTTCGCACAAGGTATATGCTAACGACTTGAAAGCCATACTGAAACTCTAAGGCTTCATGGTTGTTAGAATTTCTTTGAGACAAGTTTGCAAATTGTGCTCGTTTTGAAGAACCCGTCTTGATTGCTGCTCTTGCAAGACATATTCTAACATCGTTTCGCTCGTTATCGTACATCACATGTTCACTTATATTCACAACCACCTATAATGTTTGATCTAACACTCTGAAACCATGCGGATGATGCCCGAGGAACGGTAATTAAAATTTAAACTTTAAATTAACTTTGCCCACGAGGTAGCACTTTATTCCTGATGGACACAAACCGTAGTCGCATGTCTTCTCGCAACACCAGACAGCGGCAGTGGTCGAATGTGAGATGAACACTAAACGAAAGAAATTCGGCTTCAGAATGATTCCATTGCCATGAGTAGAGTCAAGCAATCGTTGGGAGCGATGTTCACTGTAACGATGCACACAAGAAATCAGTTCACAGTTGAGAGTATCTGGCCTTTACTATTTAATCCTGCAATTAAACGACACTGTTTAAAATAATGTATGTATGTCATAGAAGCACAGAGTTAGATGAAAATGCATCAATTAAGTACAGCTTAATTGTTCTTGATGGCCTCAAAACAGAAACTTCACTACAACTTTCTAAATTCTGATGCTACAATATACAGTTTACAATATAATGAATGTACTGTAAGTCCACCTTAATATTTTATTAGCACGAGACAAAACCTTTTACTTTGTAGTTCATGCAACAGAAAAGGGTCCATCCCAACTACTTCAAATCGTTTGTTTGCGTTGCCTTTTCTGCCCGACAGTACTTGACAACTTCTGCAGAACCGAGCGTGTAGACTAGTATTGGTGGAATGTAGAAAAAAAACAACGACCTCCCTCCCCTCAGCGTTGACGCGAACAGAAGGGAAAGCCTATTTATCCGACTAATGACAGGGATAACAAGGTTCGCTTTTTTTGTGTGCTGTATATCCCATTCACCACGTCTAACCGACCGTAGTTGGAAACAAAGCAAAGTACGGGTTGTGAAAAAAACGCGCACACACACACTCATCAACGAAAAAAAAACAGGGCGCCACTCGAACCACTTCAGGACGAGAAGAAAATGCTGTGGACTTTTCGCACGTGAGCCAGCCACATAGAGCAGCCGTACAGTTTTTACTCCAGCACTTACACTCGACGGGGCCGAGAAGAAACAAGATGGAGAAGCCAATTAAAATTAAACAAACCTTGGGAACGGAGCAAACCCATCTCGGGCCTCCCTTTTGTCCTTTCGCAAGTCCGCGTACTTATCACGAATAAAAACATTTTTCTTGTAAGATAAGCTACCGAGGCGCATTCTTTCCCGCATCAAATAGCGCTTCCCACTTTAGCCGGGCAGTGAGCGAAACCTGTCCGGATGTAGCAAGCACACCACCTGGAAGGTCATTTAATGGTGACTAATTTAAGCGCGGCACTCGGATGTAACCGTTTGTATAATATTTTCCTCTGCTGCCGTCTGTTGGTGTTTCAAAACTATTTCACGTTGATGCGCCGTCATGTCTGGCACATGATACCGACCCCTTGTTGAGCAGTGCGTACTCCTGGTTTGGCGCTGGAAAAACCGATCGATTTTTTAAGTCCTTCCTACACCAACACACAAAAAAACCCTTCCTAGTCCATCAATATGCTGTCGCTTATCGGCTGGACATTACCGTACCTCGGATTGAAGGGATGAGGTTGCATGCGAAAGGAAAAGTGAATAAAATATGAGCTATTTTCCATACACGAGGGGGAGAAAAAAAAACGTGGCAAAAGAAAAGCGACAGCATTGAGCAGAGCACAAACGGCAAAAAATCATTATATCGAAACGTGTAATTTGATCATCATTTCCATGCGTTGCCGTTTTTCCTTGCTTTGTGCCTCATCACTTCCCTTCTTTCCCGGATAATGATGTGGCACAACAGCAACAACGATAGCCCTTTGTTAGTATGACCCTGTTTCCGGTGTTTTTTTTTTTGTTACTACCAGTACTACTGCATTACAAGTTGAGTGAAATGTAGAAGTAGTTGTTCTAGGTGATCCATGTAAAAGTTTTCATGTTCTCGCATTTTCCATTAGTAATGTGCCATGTAAATGCAGCTTTAATCACTAAATGCACTCTAATTAAAAAGAACGATTATATGGTTTTATTTTCTCAACGAATATTATTATTTCGATACATTATACATTTAATGTTCTAGTTTAAAACAACAAAAGTCTCTTCTAGTCCTTCCGAAGCACCCTTATTCAGGTGCCAATATCAAATCTTCTCTAAAATCCCCAAAGGCAGCAAGTTTCAGTAAGACTGTTGATGGTGATTTAATCCACCAGTTGCAGATCAATGAAGGATTTTTCATCAGTCCAATGCCATGTTCTGTATTATCTTGCGAGAGGATAGTTTCTGAGGTCATTCCTAGTGCATTTTAACTTCACATTGAACAGCAGACAGTCAAGCTTATCTCTCGTAGCTCTAGACACTGGCTGGTAGCTGGAGGCAATACATGTATTCCGTATCCGTACAAGAAAATCCAATGAATTTGAATCTGGCAGCACCAGAAACATCTGTACAGGAGGAACCAAAGGAATAGAGAGTGTTGTTTTTAAGCTGATTTAAGTCTTCCTGGATCTATTTGATGATGCAAAGACTTGGCAAATCAAATTCCATTGGGAAAAAATATTTAAACACAATCATTGTCCAAATTAATTTACCTTTTATTCAATGTTCTTTAGATTTACTAAAGTACGAAAACGATACTATCCAAATTTATGCATTTTAATTGCATTAAGAACTCAATATTTGTCCTATTTATGAAGTTAAACCATTTTTATAACCTTTCTTTTTCCCATTTTCTTCCCACAGGTATGCAAATCATTGACGAGGATTTAATGGAGTTTATCTATACACGCTAACCAACACGCAAGTAAAGCAAAAACACCCTCGCTACTATCGATTTTCCAAACTCGCCTTCTCGAAGCGAAAGATACATTTAAATTTGTCCCCTGTCCGGTATCCACAGTGTCCGATTCGGAAAAGCTTTTCAAATGAAAATAATCTAACCATATTTCACTCGAACCGATTCCAAACAGCACTAATTAAATGATAGTTTTATGAGCTCCTAACTGCTTGCGAAAGCTCCTTTCGAGCTGGTGCGAGGTCGGCACTGGGCGTCTGCCGAAAAAGGGTTTCCCAAAAGCTAAGTGCTTTCTGTAAACCTCACATCATCGTCATCACCTCCGGGTTTCGGGGCTTCCTTTCCCTTTTCTGCAACCGTCCTGGGTGGAAACTATTCTGGTGAGTTCATTTCTCCGAAACCGAAACCTAACTGGCTTCGGAACCTTCGAGACCGATTAGAGATAATTTAATGTCCCTTGCTTGAGCAGCAGTCAAAGTGGCAGCAGCAGTTGTGGTGGTTATGAAAACTGTAAAGCTCTCATTTCGCATTACACTGGGCAGCAAATGGTGTGAGGAACTTCGGGGGAACCCTTTTGCTTGCCGCACGCTCGCCACCCAGACAGGCTTCTGCCTTATCGATCCGATGTCCTCCAGCGGGTGTGATGATGCTGACGATGCTGTTGGTAAAGAAACCTCGAAATAGTCACCGCTCTCGATGAGAAGTTTGCCCTTTTTACTCTGGCAGTTTTGCAACCGAAAAAAGGGAATGGAATACACTTTGCCGAAGACAAATACGACTTCCTTACCATTTGCTACCTGGTGGTGTATCGTTTCGCTCGTGCAATGTAAATATCCTAGCAAAACACAGTGCCCAAGATATGGACGCCGTACGCCCGGGTTCGGGTTCACCTTGAACGGTGAGACCATTTTCTTAATATGAAAATTGACTTACCTCCCAAAAGTGGCTCCTTCAGGGTGAGCTACCTACAACCCTCACGAGTTTGCAAAATAAAAGCCAGTTTACACAGCCAAAAAGAAGCCCACACGTCGATAACAACAATTTGCTGTGGTACTACTCATCGTAGCACCGGTTTCTAGCCAACCATTACCGACACCGGAAGAGGCAACTCCTTCTCCCATCGCTTCAAAAGCGCCAGATTACTACTCTTAAGGTGTAGGTCGAGATCCGAGCCCAACGCGCGCCGGGATAAGGAAATGAAGTTGTGAAGAGGCTGCTTCGCTTGTTACGGCAACGTTTACCTTTGCGCCCACTTCAAGCCCCAAAACTGGCTGCCGAAAGAAGTCATTTACGCGGTAATGGCTGGCTGGGAGACTGTAGAAGGTTCTCCAAATCGGGAGAAGGGAAAAACGTTAACCTTGTACTAACGACCCAAGGTGTCTTATCCTAATGTCTCCGAAAATTCGTAATGAAGACACACACACGGACCGTGCCTGTGTGGAGTTCCCGTTCAGGAGACATGCAGATACGAGTGGGTTTCTCCATTAGCGCCACTTCATGTGTGTGTTTGTGTGGTGTGTTATATGCGAGACCCATCTCAGGTGCGCGATGCCAACGATATTTGAAGAACGTTTTAAGGTTCACGAAGATCCCGCAGGGAATATACACCAGTACAGCCAACGTTATGGACCCATCCCTTAGCTGCGTGACTTCATTTTCCTTACGGATACTCTATTTCTACTCCCTAAGTTCTACAAAATCTTCAAATCTGGTTGCTTAAGTAGCAAAAACTAACCTCCAAAGTATTCTTCTCATGTCACGCGTAGGGGAAAACATTCGCTTCACACTACAAACGAACCCAACTTCATGACGTCTGCTTTCTGCTGCATCTGTCACTTCGTCGGAAGCAAACTAAATCGCATCAGCTGGCGGCATGCATTGCATAGGAAATGGAATGCACCATGCGGTAAATAAGTGCGATTGAATTTGTTCCGCCGTGTGTGACGCCAACGCGGCGCAGACATAATGGAAGCCTTTCAGCAGCCATTGACATCTCGATGCCAATCAGTGTCGGCGATAGGAGTGCGCTTCGTGGTATAAATCGGAAGACTATGGCAACCGATTTTGTTTTTCTTACTTTGCGTTCTTGAGATGTGCACAGTGCTCTTGGGCGAACTGCGAAAGCTCTGCTGTATGTGTCATAATTTTATTGAAATCCTGACACGTGCCGCTTCCAAGAATTGTGGCACTGCTACCATAGTAATCGGATTTGAAAAGCAGCAATCAGATCAAATAAGAGTTAGGTGGACACAGACAAAAAACTTCAATTCAAGCAAATAAACTACTAAGTTCAATTCTCTGCGTGCCATAAATCGTTTTTAACATTTTATAGCAAACACTATTGGACTAGATAATGATACGTTTAATATCTTCAAGTTCCTCTATATCCTCCTTCACAATAACTCTCGCATCTTCAAGTACTCGGTGACAAACTCAGTACCGCAACTAAATCCAACCACCGAAGCAAATCACTTCCACAAACAAACACCATTAAAATGCAAAACGGATAAACCTTTCCTCTGTCAGTGTAGTGCGAAATGGGAAGTACGAACAAAACCAAAGCACACGGGTAATGGCAGAAGCAAACACATCCACCCAACAACAAGGGTCCAGATAAACTTTGAATTCGTTATCCTCAGTTATCCTGCGCCCTATTTAAGCGGTAATGGGTTTTGGTCGCGAACAGACGCCACCGACAGACAGCTGATTCTTGGCGCGGAGTAGCCACGGCAACGCGCCGTTGTTTAACTGCATAAAATCGGACAGATGAATCGGACGGGTCGGCGCTCAGTTGACGGACTTTTAAATACAATTTGCATTTCTATTAGGTATCCGACACTGCCTTTTGCAGAGACGGCGGTAGCGTGTCGTCCGGCAAACAAGATAAAAAGGAAACACAAAAGATGGGGTATTGCTGGAACGGGGAGTGAGCGCTTTCCGTACCACAATCTTTTGTTTACGAGTCAAATTGTTATTTATGGTAAGATAACTCCTTTCTTTTTTCTTGGAGACAGTTTTTCATTTCTTTGATAAGTCGTCTTCTTTGTGCTCCTCTCACCATAATCCTGTCACCGTTGAAAATGCGTTGGGCAAATAATATTTTATCTCAATTTTCCTTCATCTTTTTGATGACGCAGAGTGTAAAGGAAAACTGGCCCCCGGAAAACAGTCCGTTAATGTTGAACGAAACTCAATTAACACGCACTTTACGGGTCACGCCTGACAGGTAGTCAGGCCGCCCGGTGCGACACGTCAAATTTTAATCATATTAAGTGCTATCATATTTCCCACCGGGGATGTAGACAACAAGGCTTACACCTACCGGCACACGAGGTGTTCCGAGATTTGCTGGCAACAAATTTCCACGACGCGCATTATCTTAAAGATGACGCGATGAATATGTGTGATTTTAGGTTTTTCTTTCCCCAAAACACACACACACAACATAACACGCGTTCTGGAGGCCGGTTAGAGCCCAGGCAGCCACGCAAGGAAATGTTGTTCTCCATCCCACCGTAAGCATCATAAATCATTCTTCATTAGTCCCTCGGCCGGCATCCGAAGCATCCCGTTCCCTCAGCGGTGATGTTGCTTGCTGCGGGTATGTTTGTTTCTGCTCCAACGAAGCTTCCCACCGGACCACCAACACATGCCCACCGGGATGCCCAGCTAAGCGACGCACGGCAAGCTGGTGGAAAATAATGTAATAATTTAATTTTTCTGCGCTAGAATTTAATTATAAAAAATCGCGCTTCCTTCGCGGGATGGGTTTCAAGTGTACTGTTCGTGTGCTTTGCAAAGCGCGAAACCAGACGAACACACCCAGCATGATACTGGCGGTTTATAATTTAATACTAACAAAACCATGGTGACCTTTCCATTTTTCGCTAACGTTACCACCTGCACCGTCACTCGGTATCTATTTGCACAGTGTGCTGCCGAGGTTCGTTTCCGGTTGCATATGTGTTTCCCTGGGTCCCGGAACAATGCGAGCTCGGTTGGGCGAGTAACACTGATCGATTGCAGTGTAGGTTGAATTTTCGCGGTAAACTGCACCGTCAGAGAATGGGTTCCATTTTGTCGTACGGTCGGTAACCGTGCGTTTGACACACAATGTATGAAACTGGACAGGTGTCTGTGGGTATGATTGCGAATCGTATCATTTATCTATAATTTGTCATATCACTTATTCTACTCTTTGGGTGTAGAAATGTGGAAATGACCTTTTCGTTACGTGCTTTGTTATTAGAGCTAGTGAGAATCATTGTTGAACCTGTTCACTTAATAATTAGATAATTCTTACAAAGCTTTTCCTCTTGACAAATGTTGCAGTAATTGTAATAAACACAAATTGCATACAACGGTTAAAGGGCTTCATAATGTTCGAGATCTTCATGCAGGCCCAATAAATTCTAGAAGATTTTAGCCATAGGCAACACATCACGACGTCTCGTTGTGTCAACATGGTCATCGACGAGCTATATAGACTCTTACAGGTTTCTTTGAGTTCCAGCAGTGATGGCTTACTCGACGGTATTTCTCTCTACAGAGGTCATAGCCATCATTACCGTATAATCCCAGGATCTCCATTAGTGGCACGGTTCTGTCAGTAGCAGTTGCAGATCAAGGCTCTAGAACATCAAGTCTTTTGACAGTCCCCAGAGACAGAAGTGGTCATAATGCCGTTAGACGAGGCCCCTTATGGAATTGGGCCTCAAAATTTTTCTCTAAATGCTCAGGGCTCCCAGAACCAAGCAGCCTTCTTGTAGGAATATCTGCTTAGTTTGCTTATACTATGATCAGCCCTGCCTAGTTGACATCTTGCGGAGTTCTTGGATTAATCTCAGCCGTACCTCTGTCGATGTGAACTTGTCATTTCTGAATGCGAATGAGTATCACTCTGATGGACTTTGTTTGTCACAGTCATCTTATCTGAGACCTAGATATTCATGTGACGTCTCACGGCATTAAAGCGAGAGCACTCAAACCTCATGTGATCAGATATCTTTCTGAGGCTTACAGTACATCCGCTCCAGAGGACCGAGTCCTCGACTTCTCCAAAACGATGCGATGTCCAAGAGCTCCATAGTTGCAGCCAAATGATATTATATTTTGTAATGTATCTAGAATAGTTTATGAATATTTTTTTTAATATTCGTCAAGAACATCCTGGTCCCAATACTTGCTTTAATAAACCAATTGTGTGAAAACCTATAAAACGTATCTTATAAACATTAAAGCTTCAAATTTGTAATTGACGCTTGAAACTTTTGTACCAGGAAAAACCACCCATCAAAGCTTCATTAAAAGAAAAATTAAAAGCAGCTTTATGCCGCTTTACGAAGCAATTTTGATTCCATGCGTGCACGAAGTCTTCTTTAACAACTCGCTCACTTTTATCCTCACAACTTCTACGACGAACGAAATCATGTGAGAATATGAAGATACCAAATGGTGGTGTACTTTCCACGAAATAGCAAACAATATTTAAGTTTCATTTTTGTAAACCATAATTTGTGCCCGCGGCACAATCTTTCTCTCACTTCCTGCTGCCGGCAAACCATGAAACACGGGATCATTTTGACCCCAAACGTTTCCACATGAAAAAAAGCGAACCGTGCTTTACGGTCGTTAACATGACAGAAGATTTAGCACCCAGTCCCGAAACTGGCGAACCAGTATCAGATTGAGCGACCCACAACCATGAAAGGGAACTTCATCGTTACGCCATCATTCTTAACGATGTTCATTCCCTCCATTACGGAAGCGCGAATATGGTTCAAACACACATGGTAAACTTTTTTGCTGCTCAGTCTCTTTTTTTCTGAGCGTAGCAAATGCAGTTCTTTGGAGCCGAATCTTTCGGGCAAACTTCCAACACCAAATGAACGTGTGCTGGAAGCCGGGATTTTTGTTGCTTTCCATTCCAGAAACATACTTTTACTACCCTACTTCTTTTTCAAACATCTTCGTTCGTGAACATCCGGCCGGTGTGAAAATTTTCCCCCGAGTGACTTTTGGATGATTTTCGTACTAATATTACACAACAAAGCATCGAAACGCACACAGCGCTGGTTAGCTCCATTCGCTCCAAGCACAATTTACCGTGCGGCGTACACACACATAGCATTAAGATAATTAGTTTAATTATTAGCCTCGCTCTAATGGAGAATCACGACACGTATTTAAACGCAAACTTTTCGTTCTCGTGAGGTTAATTTCGCTCGCTTTACGGGACGTGGGGACATTACCGACCCGATGAAATTGGTTAAAACCATCAGGCACCAACTTCCAATAAGTACCAACGTTTTCTGCTAATGCAATTCCATGCGATTATAATACGATAATTAATTGGTTGAACTGAAAATCGAGCTTGAAGTCCATGGAGTAACATTTTTCTCTTATTGTTGCTGCATGCAACACCATCATTACTGAGTGGAAAATATGGGAAAACTGTTTACTGTTTACTGATACTGCTGTATGAAGGTTTCATTCCATCATCCAACTGAACCAATATTGTTTCGAAACGAATTTCGCTGCACGGTGTAGTCGTTCCCGATAAGCAAACGCCACCACTAGAAACCTAATCAGTCATGGTAAATTCGATTCGTCCTATGTAAACCGGTTGCCAACTCGGTTGTTACACAATGATGGAATAGAAGCGTGTACTGCCGTGCCGAAAATGGAATCGTTCGTACAGCGTCGCCGCATATCAAATAAATGAATAAATCATTTGCCATACACGTCTGTGTGCTGCGCTGATTCGGGAACGTATTACAACCCCTTCAATGGTCACTTTTCCTAAGGCTACGCCAAAACCAACACATCCCCCGTTTCGAAAGCGAACGAATATTGCGATTGCGAATGTTTCATGATTTAATTATAATATTTTAACAATCATCACGGCACTGTGGTCCGCTCCCTTTTCTTGGACGCATTTACCATGTGTCACGCACGCAATTCGTGCAAAACATTTTCACCCAGCCAGCCATATGCAGGTCGCATGCCGACGGGTAGTTTAAGCGCACAAATTACTGTTTCAGTACATAGTCCGAGCGGCCATTAAGAAGCGAAAAACATTTATGGAACGGTTTTGTTGTTTTGCTTTGTTTAGTCTGGTGTATTTATCTTAATGAAAATTTTCCACCTACCTTAAAGCATGGAATGCTTTTAGTTGAACAACAGATAATCAGAGTACAGAGTTTTTTTTTGTGCGTTAACTACTGAATATGTCCACCTAAAATGGACGATGATGAATGTCGTCCATACGCACCACATTAGGTGACATGAATTGCCCAAAATAATTTTATCGCAACTTCTGTTTGCCCGCGCCTGTATGTATGTACGTTTGTCCCCAATTCCATGGTGGAAATAAATTATGCGTTACAATTACAACCGAGGTCAAACCCACCGAGAGACCGGTGCAAATCGGATGGAATTATCGACGGCGACAAGTAACGAGGCGCCAGTACAGCTCCAGCTACCACCACGCTACCAGCCAGTATAATTATAATAAATCCATATTTAATAATCACGCATACACGAGAACCGGCCTGGCGGACAACGACAGAACACGCACGTCCCAGGTTAGTGCCAGGACTCGTCCAAAACCCCAACCTCAACCGCTTCAGGCAGAATTGGAGCTTGATTTAGAATCGTCGGCCGAAAATCTAAATACGAGCACGGGTGTACGAGTCCACGATTCGGTCTCGATGGATGGTAGGCTGTAAATTTTAATGAATAGTTACGGTCACATCCAACGACGCACACATCGAGCGCACGCACACGCAACCAACCGGGAGCAGTAAAATCATGAATATGTCCTCTGTGCGACCACACCCTTTACATATTCCGGGTGAATCTTTTAAGCCTGATTATACATGATGCTCTCGCTGCCGGGAAAAACGCCCCCGACGCGCACAGATTGATCCATTTGCTGAACTGTCCAGGTGGGTTACAGATATTCGGCGCAATGATAAATTCGGCGAACCGGGCCGGATGGGCGGATGGAATTTCTCATAATCTTTTGCGCACCAAGCTTTTGCGTAACCGGCCACGGAACGACAGCACAACCTCAAGCGGGGGAAAATATGCTGACAATTCGCGAAAATCGTTTTCTTCCGTCGTTCGGATTAAAACTCACCCTCCGCATCACGCAGACGTAGGTTGGACAAGAGAATAAATTGAGATTGAGTTTTTGTTTTCCAATTTCGAGCGTTTTGTTTTACTTTTTTCCGGGTTCACAATACCACCCAATGTTGTTGTGCTCGCGTTGTGTTTAATAAGGCTCGTGAATTGGTCGCGGTTCGCGTGGATTGAAAATGAGGTACACGTGCGTACTTTAAAGTTGTTTTCTGCCAGAATAACCGCACAAGAGTGCGGTGGCTTTTTTTACGCGCTCTCTCATTTTACAAACACTCGAGTGGTGTATTGGCGCCCTGTTCGACACAACTGCACACCATCACTCACATCGTAATGGGCCTGTTCATGCATCACATTTGTTAGCAAGCTATTAAGGTTTCTAGTTCTTCAACAGTGCTTCAACTTGTTCGCAACCTTTTGGGTAATATTTATTGAATGACACAAATGTGTGCGCCATATCAAGAACTCAAAACATTTACACAGCAAACAATGGCCACCATCGGGCCATTTTCTTTTCACAAAAATCTACATCGAACGAGTTGCTCTATGCGCTCATTAAATCGCTTATTAGGCTACATTATCCACCATTAAGCTGTTAGCTGGTCCACCATGGCCACTAGCACTCTTTCGCTCTCTCTCTCTTTCTCCGCCAAGATGTCACCCAACCGAACCTGGCACACATTTCACTACAATCTACGACAGCAAAGCGACAGCAATTAGCTTCTATCTGTGCCCGAAAAAGCTCGACCTTCCCGCCATGTCAACACGTGTTGCGTTTTCCACCGCACGTAAACGCGAAGCAGACACGACAGGCCCCGGGCCAATTTGCCCGTACCGTACCGAATCGTTGCGTCAATTAGCGCAAACACCCGCCCGTACGGTGGGTGGCTGTACAATTTGAGCAGCAAACTCGAAACAGCTCGTGCAACCGTTGCGCACAAAACCCATTTCTCCATCGACTTTCTTCATTCGTTTCGTTTGTGAAAAGTAACGAGCACAGATTTCCCATACGGGGGAAGCTTTTTCCCGGGGACGAGCTGTAACGAGAGTGTGTGTGTGGAGTTGGCAAGGATTGAATTC
This sequence comes from Anopheles maculatus, assembly GCA_002091835.1. Classification (NCBI taxonomy): domain Eukaryota; kingdom Metazoa; phylum Arthropoda; class Insecta; order Diptera; family Culicidae; genus Anopheles; species Anopheles maculatus. The sequence goes on from KZ061858.1 coordinate 177,450, forward strand.
TTGTCGTGAAATTAATTCACCACATTCCTTGCGAGAAAGTTGTTGTGTCGAACTGGTATATTTCGGTTCTGCGGATACGCATGCTTTCCTTTTCCCTGCTTCTTCTTACCATCCCTCCCACTCCACAAGGACTTTTTATCTACGGAACAACTTCTTCGGTACGACTGCCGGCATTGAACGGAACCAGTTTTTCCCGCTCACAATCGATGAAAACGGCAAAAGAAACACACCCTCCCCCGACTCGATCGGGGGAAAAAGCGTCGAAACCGAACGAGGCTTTAAAATGTTTGCTTAGGATCTTCTGGAACGGGAACTGTGGGCGTACATTTGGTACATTTCCGCTTGTCTTGTTGTCTCACCCGAAAACCCCTTTCCCATTTTTCCACCTCCATCACCGTCACCTCTCTCTAATAGCGCCCCATGCTAAGTTTACTGTGTCAATATTTATCCAACATGTCGTCGCGTGGGATCGAAGCGCTGGCCGGTTTTGCTTCATCGCAACTGGCAAGCATTTTTGCATTTGCCCACCTAACCTTTAAATCGAACTTTCCAACTCGTTCCGTGGACCGAGCGAAAGAGATAGTTAATTGAGCAAAGGGAAAACGAGCAAATCGGTACGAAACACCATGAATGTTGTTGTCCATTTGTACAGCATCCCCTCGGGCCAGCTTCCTTAGGGGTCTCGGCTCGGGCACGCCGAGAAAAAAAGGGGTTTGAATAAATTGTGAACATGGTTTATGGTGGCCAATTTGAGGGTAGGCGAGTGTTTTTTACGGTACAATCCGCTGGGCAAATAAGCTGTTTGCTTCGATCTCTTCCTCTCCCCCAAGTGTGGCAGTGTCATGGGATGGCGGGAAAAATAACATATGCGGTTGCTGTGGTTACGATGCGTGGTTCGATGGAGACGCCCGGTACGTTGTAGAATGGACACGTGTTTGATGACTTCATTGCGCTGCTATGCATCTTACCTT
>KZ061858.1:186176-241272 GCA_002091835.1 Anopheles maculatus
TCGTTCGGATTAAAACTCACCCTCCGCATCACGCAGACGTAGGTTGGACAAGAGAATAAATTGAGATTGAGTTTTTGTTTTCCAATTTCGAGCGTTTTGTTGTACTTTTTTCCGGGTTCACAATACCACCCAATGTTGTTGTGCTCGCGTTGTGTTTAATAAGGCTCGTGAATTGGTGCCGGGTCGCGGGGATTTAAAATGAGGTACACGTGCGTACTTTAAAGTTGTTTTCTGCCAGAATAACCGCACAAGAGTGCGGTGGCTTTTTGTACGTGCTCTCTCATTTTACAAACACTCGAGTGGTGTATTGGCGCCCTGTTCGACACAACTGCACACCATCACTCACATCGTAATGGGCCTGTTCATGCATCACATTTGTTAGCAAGCTATTAAGGTTTCTAGTTCTTCAACAGTGCTTCAACTTGTTCGCAGCCTTTTGGGTAATATTTATTGAATGACACAAATGTGTGCGCCATATCAAGAACTCAAAACATTTACACAGCAAACAATGGCCACCATCGGGCCATTTTCTTTTCACAAAAATCTACATCGAACGAGTTGCTCTATGCGCTCATTAAATCGCTTATTAGGCTACATTATCCACCATTAAGCTGTTAGCTGGTCCACCATGGCCACTAGCACTCTTTCGCTCTCTCTCTCTTTCTCCGCCAAGATGTCACCCAACCGAACCTGGCACACATTTCACTACAATCTACGACAGCAAAGCGACAGCAATTAGCTTCTATCTGTGCCCGAAAAAGCTCGACCTTCCCGCCATGTCAACACGTGTTGCGTTTTCCACCGCACGTAAACGCGAAGCAGACACGACAGGCCCCGGGCCAATTTGCCCGTACCGTACCGAATCGTTGCGTCAATTAGCGCAAACACCCGCCCGTACGGTGGGTGGCTGTACAATTTGAGCAGCAAACTCGAAACAGCTCGTGCAACCGTTGCGCACAAAACCCATTTCTCCATCGACTTCCTTCATTTGTTTCGTTTGTGAAAAGTAACGAGCACAGATTTCCCATACGGGGGAAGCTTTTTCCCGGGGACGAGCTGTAACGAGAGTGTGTGTGTGGAGTTGGCAAGGATTGAATTCTTGTCGTGAAATTAATTCACCACATTCCTTGCGAGAAAGTTGTTGTGTCGAACTGGTATATTTCGGTTCTGCGGATACGCATGCTTTCCTTTTCCCTGCTTCTTCTTACCATCCCTCCCACTCCACAAGGACTTTTTATCTACGGAACAACTTCTTCGGTACGACTGCCGGCATTGAACGGAACCAGTTTTTCCCGCTCACAATCGATGAAAACGGCAAAAGAAACACACCCTCCCCCGACTCGATCGGGGGAAAAAGCGTCGAAACCGAACGAGGCTTTAAAATGTTTGCTTAGGATCTTCTGCCCGTTGGAACGGGAACTGTGGGCGTGCATTTGGTACATTTCCGCTTGTCTTGTTGTCTCACCCGAAAACCCCTTTCCCATTTTTCCACCTCCATCACCGTCACCTCTCTCTAATAGCGCCCCATGCTAAGTTTACTGTGTCAATATTTATCCAACATGTCGTCGCGTGGGATCGAAGCGCTGGCCGGTTTTGCTTCATCGCAACTGGCAAGCATTTTTGCATTTGCTCACCTAACCTTTAAATCGAACTTTCCAACTCGTTCCGTGGACCGAGCGAAAGAGATAGTTAATTGAGCAAAGGGAAAACGAGCAAATCGGTACGAAACACCATGAATGTTGTTGTCCATTTGTACAGCATCCCCTCGGGCCTGCTTCCTTTGGGGTCTCGGTTCGGGCACGCCGAGAAAAAAAGGGGTTTGAATAAATTGTGAACATGGTTTATGGTGGCCAATTTAAGGGTAGGCGAGTGTTTTTTACGGTACAATCCGCTGGGCAAATAAGCTGTTTGCTTCGATCTCTTCCTCTCCCCCAAGTGTGGCAGTGTCATGGGATGGCGGGAAAAATAACATATGCGGTTGCTGTGGTTACGATGCGTGGTTCGATGGAGACGCCCGGTACGTTGTAGAATGGACACGTGTTTGATGACTTCATTGCGCTGCTATGCATCTTACCTTTACCATTATCAATCAATAAACATTACGATTGTTGTGGGTTTCTTTAATCTTGTTTATTACCTTACACGCATATTGAACAGATTTCAAAAATTAAATTCAAAAATGAAAAGGATTTTGTAAACTTCAACCAACAACCCCCAATGATCGCACTGCTTCAGATGAGTGACGGTGAATTATCTTGTTCTTGTAACCTGTAAAACGTTCCTTTTTACCCAGCTGAAACCCGTTTGATCGATTAATGGTGTCCCACACCGTACTTACACTCAAAATAAGCCAGCACTTCTGCCACAGTAAAAGCTTTCCCCCTCAACAAGCAAGCAATCAATCAGTGGGTCGGTGATGAAGATAGTCCGCTCGCAAGACAGGTCATTGTCTACGAAAACATTAATTTAAAACTCACACTTTTCACCTTCTCCCACGGATTCCGGGAAGGATAACAGGCACAAATTAATTAAGTCATCGATGTTTGTTACCTCACACCGTACCGCTTTTCCATCGCTGTGAAAGCATGAACACACACACCACTCTAGTGTGGCTCAGATTTTCCACTCGCTGCCTCAGCAACCGTACAGCCACATTTTCCGCCAGGATCGATGTTCACGACGAGCGGCCGTACGAATTGCGGACAAAAGTTTGATGAAAATTTCACGCTGCTAAAATTTTAATGATTATCTCCCATTCAAATCGAGCGATGCGCGTAATTTATCGTCTCGTGGGCACGGTACGCACACAATCTGTCCCCACGCCGTACGCCGTGAAGCTGGGGAACCCCGTGGAAAGGAGCGTAAAGATGGATGACAACAATGAACGCTTCGCTTTCTACGCCGTGTGTAAGCGGCTTTCCAGCGCTAGCAGCTAGCTTATTCATTCGGTTTTTTCTTTATTTTCTCAAGACTTTTGCCAGAATTTTCCCAATCTACAGCGTTAAGTTGTCTGCTGGAAAAGCAACAAAGCCAAAGAATGTGACTGAGCCCGGTGATACGCAACACGAATATTTGTCAAACGGAAGAGAAAGTTGTTACGGATGGCGTTTCGTATAATTTTCACCATGTTTTCCAACTCACCGACCGACTCTCCCCCGGCGAGTGGTTTTTCAGGGGGGGGTAAGAAAATGGACGGGCATCCCGTGTGCCCTTCAAACGATGTGCAATAAAACCGGGAGGAACGACAATTCGGGCGTGCTTGGGGGAGAGGAAGAGATCGAAGCAAACAGCTTATTTGCCCAGCGGATTGTACCGTAAAAAACACTCGCCTACCCTTAAATTGGCCACCATAAACCATGTTCACAATTTATTCAAACCCCTTTTTTTCTCGTCGGTGAATGAAGATTGAGCCTCTAAGGAAAAGGTGACATTTCTATACTTAAAGCTCGGTTATTGCCATTCTAAATGCTTCTTAAGAACTTTCTTTAAAACATTTTTTTTACATGCTTTACACAAACATTATCAAACTGTCGCGGCACCTTATCACCGATTTTGTCCGCGGGAATAAACACCACAACCACCTAAGCACGACCTCGCACTTTAATTAAACATTTTCCGCCCTAGACCGAGGCGTGGCACGAAATTTAAATTAATTAGTGTGACAAATATTGGCAAAATGGGACGGACCACCACCGGGGCGACGGAAACGGGCGTGGAAAACGGAAGTCAAAACCGGGTGACGGTGACGGAAAATTGTTCCGTGTGGCAGCCGCCGAAAAACCGCCGAAGAGCAATAATTTAATCATTCGCCCGACTTGAGCCACAATTGGGCGCACAGTTTTTTTTTCGGACTGTTTTTCCGAAAAGTTCGTTACCTGTGCGCTGTGGAAAGTTTTGCAGCGCGATTTCGTACCGTGATTTTAGGGTGACACACTGACGAGTTCATTAGTTAAGTATCGGTGTGGCAGAGGATTTGTGTAAACAATTAGCTGCTGGGATTATTTTTAAACGCTTGCTCTTGAAGTATCTTGAAGATCTTCCTAGAAAAAAGTTACATAAATGAACATATCGGGCTATTGGAGGCAGCTTCTCTGCCCTATCGATGATACGGTTAATGATAATGCAAATCTAATTTTAAGGATAGTCCCCGAAGGTAGCTGCTCAACGTAACCCATCCGTCGATACGCATTAATATTCATAAATGCTCACACGACACCGTGCCCAACACTGATGGAACCGCATCCCTGTCCATCGGCCTGATAGAGATTGATAGTCCCGGGAAGGTTCGATTTCATGTGGACAAAACTCTCCACACACTGGGGCCCAGTATTCCCAGACGTAGCGTTCCCGTTTTATCATGATTGATATCGGCCAGAAAGCTCATTAAAACTTTTCAAACCATCTCAACCGAACAACCTTTTTCGGGAATCCTTCGATGAAGGATGCTTTCGATTCTACCCCTAGCGGGAAAACTACAACCAGAGCGTGGCGAATATTCATGACTCTCAGGTGCATATTTTATGTCCACACTAGGATGTAAATTATTCTTACAGCTATTTTTAATTACTTTCAAACTTCAAACTGTGGCCCAACGCTTTGTGTGATTAAAGGAAGAAAATTGATGTGGCAGATGATCACCTTTTCTGGTGTGGCATTTTTGGGTAAAACAGGAAAATTTATGCATCCACTCGGTAAGTGCACTAATCGAACCCAGGAACGCCAATTAACTGCATCGAAAGAGGGAAAATTATGGCCTTTCCTTACAAGCGACCAGGCGTCTCCATTAGGCCGTGCTGCTCGATGTGATCGTAACCAGCTGGGGTTCCGGCTAATTTTCCAAACCATATCATATCCTTCCACTGTCGAATGGACACCCCCACCGTACGTTCTCGCTCGACAAGCAAACGACACAAACGAACTGCAGCAAGCCCGCAGCCAGCCCACACATGCTCATCGTTAATTCATGCTACTTAAAACTACTTTGCGATAAAAACTTGCTAAAAACCGGGACAAAACTAGCCTACCTGTTCCACCGAATGTGCCCCATACTGCTCGACCAATTACCTTCACTCCGAGTGGCAAGTAGCACTGTTACCTAGTTTCAATAGTGTCTGTGGATGAAATTTTAAACACACCGTCCCTTTAACGTTATCGGCCCAATCTTCTTCTGGCTCGTTTCTAATTTTCCCACGCTGACCACCGGGACACCTGTGCCAGAAAGTGGGTGGAAGTTAATTGGAATTGGCTCGACTGGTTCGACCACCCATAAGGACGTACCATAATGTGTGGCAGCATCCAGCACGCCGGCCATTAATCGCTCGCCATGTTCCGTGCATGCTACATCAGCCACGTTCAACAGTGAGCTACTTCGAGCACGCACGCCCCTGTCCCCCTTCTGTTTGACCTATCGCCCCCCTTTGTTGCATACCACCCAGCCTAGCGTCACGTGGGAAAGTTTCATTTCGCATCGTAGTTAATAATTAATTTCGTTTAAAATGAAACGATAACAGGCGGGTCACACCGACTCCACACGATGGGTGTACGTGTGTGTGTGTGATGAAGGGCAAACAAGCGTTTGTGGGTATTAGCCCTGGAGGGCTTTTGTTAAACAAGAGAATCATCACTCTTTCGCACCTCTTGGAACGCTTTTCCTCCCCTCCCTGGTGCGAAGGATTAAACACGACGCGTTACACGGGGAAAAGCCTCGTGGTGGGTCTGGGAAAACTGCCCAAAGATGATGAACAACCCACATCAGCGAATTTATTATTCTGATAGGGATGTGGATGTGGTGTATCGGATTGTATGGCACACATCAGCAAATTATTGCATACTTGATCGGCCGAAGGTGTGAAGAACGGTTTGTTCTTAAAATGTCAAGATGTTTAATTCATCGGCCGATGCATTATAAAGCAGGTACGAGGTTTGGCTATTGTTTAGGAAAATTGTGTCCTATCCGAAGGGAGTATCGTTTGCTGCGAAGGATCGGTTTCCATCTTGACAACGATGAGTCGTATCTTGTACGATCCAATCTATCGGTGTGTAGTGAATAATTGATTCGACGTCTTTAGTGCTACCATCAGTCCTTCTTCACCTTTTCATAGGTATGTCTCAACTTTAATCATTGTTCTTATCAATATATGATTAATCTTCACTTGTTTAAACTTGTTTAAATGAAAAGAATTCAACTAGAAAGCAATAATCTTCACCTGAATTCTTTTTTTTTTCCCTCCCAATCCAGCCAGTCTTATCGTCATCGTCTCATCGCTTCACACAAAATCATCATAACAAGACAAGACTTTTCATTTAATCTTTCATCAGCCTCTGGTGACACTTTGCACCTCGTACTGATCCTTCGCTTATCAGAAACGAATTATCATTGCTCGACACCGAAAGCCTATCACTTTTGCTCATCCCTCTTCGTGTCGCTTTTCGCATAAGCTAGGAAACCGTTTAAACGGCACGAAAACCACTTGTCAAGATAGAGATCTTTATTGATATTCCCGGTCCGAGGTAGAGGCGCCCACAAAACAACGACCACACTAATGACGAAACGTAAACGAACCGTCCCGACAAAGACACAATATGGCTGAAAGGAAAAAGTTTAAAATAATAAACATTTGCTTCGACCACCCGACCGGAAACGCTTGACAGAGTTGGTTGTTCAGCTCAGGTGGCGCAAGCTTGCATGACTGTTTGGGATGAATTTTTCGGCAATGAAGTAAGCAAACAAGCCAGCCGGAAACGAACAAAAAAAAACTCATATCATCTCTATTCCCAACGCCAAACCAAGGCGCCCGGAAAAAAACGTTCGTTTGCGTGTTGCAGTAAGAAAGCTGTTTCGTTTTGAAATTAGATTTTCTTTCTTCTTTCTTCGGGAAAAATTAAACAATAGCTACCAGCACACCGTTGCTGATGGTCAAATTTTTACCACAAAATGAGTGTTTTCCTTGCTGTGCCTTGCTTCTGCACCGAGCATTACAACGTTCCCGGCTTTGTTTGCCGTCTACCAGTCTACCAGCCTTCATGTTCTGCAACTAAATCGGTTTTCTCCATGATCTGAAACATTCCCTTACGGTGGTAAACGACCGATTCACCGCTTTGTAAAGTGAAGAAGCGAAAGGAGAAGTTTGCGCTTCCTTGGTTGGTCCGGAAACCGTCCGTACCCGAACGAAAACAACACCGAAAGACGTTCGAACTTTTGCGAGCTCGGACGGAAGTTGTTCTTTATTAAAATTAGCTCCCGAACCGGCCACACTACTACTGGGAAACAAGGGAAATAAATAAACAAACGTTGTGCAAAATAGTAGCTACCGAATGGTGTACCGATTGGTTATTGTTGTTAAAGACAATTAACTTTCACTAAAATGCGTTCTGCTAAAAATGTTCACCTTTTGTGAATGGGAAAGTTAAGGGCAACAATGATGTTCCGAAAGTATCTCGCATCTTTGATTTTGGAATTCAACCGATTTTTTTTTTCAAACTTCAAACTACTCTTTGAAGAAAGATTTGTAACTTTCGTTTTACTTTTGCGATAATATTGAGGGAGAAAAGCACCTATCAACGAACTTGTTTTCCGCATCTGTTTCTGTCTTATCTTTTACATTCTTCAAACGAAAGCCATCGTAAGGAGGAGGGTGAAAACAACACCCGCCATGAAAATTCCATCCAACTTTTCACGCTCTTTTGTATCACAAGATTGTTGCCGCTTTATGTGCGTTAAAGTGCTGTTTCTAAGGCAAATGGTGCGAATCCACGCACAACACGTCTAGGACTAGGAAGTGAGGACAGATTTTTCACCCAGAAAAAAAGGAAACTTTAAAGCACGATAAAAAAAACAGAGCCGGAAAACCCTTGATGGATCTTTGCCGATTGTCGGTACCTTGCACCGGCTTTACAGTCACCATTTTGCTTTCTCTCTTACAACAGTGTGATAAAACTCCTACATCAATTTACGCCTAACAGTATGCAATCCGCACAAAAACCTCACGCCCCGTTTCTGCTTTTTTTTCTGGATTCGTTTTTTCCATACTACCAGGTTCGCACACTCTTCGTCAGTGGTCTGCCGATGGATGCGAAGCCGCGCGAACTCTATCTGCTGTTCAGAGCCTACGAAGGTTACGAAGGATCGCTGCTGAAGGTAACCAGCAAAAATGGAAAAACGGCATCGGTAAGTCCCATTATCGCACGGTTCGTGTACGCTTTCTTTGGGTTTGGGATTTTGCGTAAAACAACGCACACCCATATACACGTTTTCTTTTGGTGTATCATTTTGCAGCCCGTCGGTTTCGTTACGTTCAACACCCGGGCCGGTGCGGAAGCCGCCAAGCAGGATCTACAGGTAAAGGCCGACCGTACCAAATTTTCCGTGTTCAATACTGTTACTGCTAAAACTTCACCCTCCCACCCCCCATTATACCCTAATGCGCATCGTGTCTGCAAATGCAAACGAAATGAACGCAAAAAAAACGCCTAAGCAGAAGAAGAAAACCCCCATTTTCCGCTAGGCTAATGTTTTTTTGAGTTTGTTTTTCGTTTCGTACCCTATTATTATTACCTGATTTTTCTTTGTTTTGTTTTTGGTTTCACTTCGTATATGAGCGGTGCCTTCCAATGGCTCGTTCCACTACTAACCCACGGCCCCACTATCCCCTAAACACCCTTGTATCTTGATGCTTTTATTTGTTTGTTGCGTTGATCACATAGCTAGTGGGTTTTTCCAAGTTTGTTTTTGTTGTTACTCTCGCTCTCGCAATCTTTCTCCTTGGCGTCCATGTGGCGGTCACCGATAGAATAGTATCTTGGTTTGGAATCACACACAGACACACACACATACACTGGTCCTTTTTCTTACTAGCTACTGCTATTTTCAACACGATTAACCTGGTTGGACAGTGTAATGTCCTTCTGTTTTTGTTCACATCACACCGGTATTGACTTCAAAACGATGCGTCGCAACCTCTACTGCTGTTAAGCAACTTGTTGAACATTCAAGAACCTTGCACACGCCTACATCTACACACATATATACACCGAAAATGTTGTTACACACACGTAATTCACCCCGCCACAAACGTCAGTGGAAAAGCGTCCTTCAAAACTATAATACCCACACACACTCACACATTAATACCCACACACACATACACACAAGTACACACACATTGAAAAACACTCACCGAACTTGCTCTCTTAATCGGCGTGACACTTAGAAGTGCTATTGACCCAAGTTCTTCAAACGAAAAGCCCTGGATTACTTCTCTTTTTAACCGACTTCGGCTTCGCTGTAAAGTCAAACGCCCACACTACATATGTTTGAGCCGTGTACCCACCCCTCCCAAGCAACCTCATTGGTTCTTCGAGAAGGGAAGAAAAGCTTGTAAGATGAGAAAGATAAAAAGAGAGTGAGAGGGCGAAGAAACCAAGTGCTGCTTTTATTTGTGTGCTCGTGCTAAGAGGATGCTTCAACGAGCTTGATCTTTGATGTGATTTTAATCTGATTAGTCTTTTTTCTTCTACCATTCTCTCTCTCTCTCGCACAATCTCGTTTGAGTGCCCACAATGGGGCCCACCACCTTTCTTAAGTGGTGATTGAGTTTTGTTCGCCTTATTGCGTCGGCTTGTGACATTTCTGCACGGTTGATCAAGCTCATCGCTCATGATAAGGAGAAAGTTTCCTAAGAAAAACAATTGCATTCCTTCTTCAAGTAAAGAGGTGTCCTTTTTTGCTCGTAATGAACCCACTGCTGTGTGACTGACGTATTTTATCTGATTTTTTAAATGCTTTTTTGTACTCTTTTCAATATCCTTGGCTTCGTTTCCCTGTGCGTTTGTATTTTAACTACAACTATTTATACCTTTTTCGTTGTGATTTTTGTTATCTAACTTTCTTTTTTAATACCATTCAATTAATACAACTCCTAGTTGGTTTGGGTTTTGATAATCATCCTGTTTTGTTTTGGTTTATGAACAAAAGTAAATAATACTTTTAATTTTTACCTTTTCCCACACTTGAAGCGTTTCTTACCAAAATGTAATAGATAAACCATCTCGACGTACATTTATGCATATTATTTTCTTCTCCTTTTTATCCTATCTCTTTCTCTCTCTCTCTCTTATGCCATCGACAATATCACCCACTCAAAACTGCACCGAATCCTAAAACATCAAATTTCACTTCGCTACAAATTTTGCAAAAACAACGCAACAACAAATCAAAACTCCCGCTCCATGGATGAACGCAAACTACACGCATCCCTCGTACTGTTGCAAAATGCATCCATCGTTTGATGAAAAACCAAACAAAAAAAAAACAACCTGAACGCAAAATCCCTTTCTTCACATCTCACGTGCCAACTATAATGCCATATTCGGACCTTCGCAACTCGCAAAACTTTAAAAAAAAAAATACCACAACCACAAAAATCGACCAAACAAAAACAATATAAATCTTGCAGCAAGGTGTACGCTTCGATCCCGATATGCCCCAAACAATACGCTTGGAATTCGCCAAGAGTAACACTAAAGTCAGCAAACCAAAACCACAACCTAATACAGCGGCCACAGCTGCACATCCTGCATTGATGCACCCACTTACTGCTGGACGTAAGTACTTTTTGTTTTCCGTTACATTTTCTTTCCTTTTTCCCCCTCTACACACACACACACACGCACACATACATACGAAAGCTCCTAAAGGTCCTGTGTCTCTCGCGTAAAGAATCGAAAGCCATTCTGTCCTTTTTGGAGGATTTTACCTGTAAAGATCAAAGCTGATTCTCAAGATTATAGACTCGCTGTGTTCCTAGAATCTGCGCATCGAGTATGAAGAATTGATTTAGATTGTTGAGGTCACTTGTTGGCTAATCCGTGCTCTGTTGCGTAAGGGGAAAAGCTACCAAAGCGGCTCTCCTCCTCTGAAAGTCATGCTCAACAAAACCTGCCAAAAACTATCGACGCCTTGTTCAAACCAATTTATAGCAAATGAAGCACCACTTCTACTGTAGTACGGATCCCGCATAGCAAAGCTCCCCCTGTATTTGTACATTTTTGTTTAAATAATGTTCTATTAGTACAGTTAAGCAAAGTGCACGCACACCGGCACACTAACTATTGCGATTCATCCATTCGAACCTAGCAGCGCACCTTGTAGCCAATGAGATGTGCAAGAACGCACCCCGCGAATAGTCACTGTTGAGCTGCCTATACCCACACACACCAACACACCCTACAGACACACACACGTGCGTGCACAAAAGCCCTCTCCGCGAGCACTAGGACGACACGGAACGATCGGTGCTTCAAGCAAACTTCAACCTGATCTCGTAGCAAGTGACTGTGGATCTGTTGTACCAGCAATAATACTGCAAGCACACTGCAAACAGCGTACAATAAGAGGTCCACACTGAAGTTCACTCTGTATTAACTCAACTTGAGCAATCCAACATCATCCACACAATCTCCCACAGTGATCGATTTACCTGCAAAATACAACATATTCCCCATTTCCAATTCCTTGGTAAAACCGCACCCGAAGAACTCTAACTGAATCTTTCTGTCAGACTTAGGTACACCGTTTTTTCCTGGCGGTCCGGAACTCTGGCATCATCCGCTAGCCTTCTCGGCGGCGGCCGCTGAGCTGCCGAGTGCAGCCGCACTGCAGCACGCAACGCTCGTCCATCCGGCACTGCATCCGCAGGTTCCGGTCCGGTCTTACCTCTGACTAAATACGGACAAAGTCCTCGAACAGCAGCAGCCGATGCACCAAGTAAGTAGCACACGCTCGACATCACATCACTCCCCACATACTGTCCACCGTCTTGTTCGCTACGAAAACAAAAAAAGGGGTGCCCTGTGTACATACAACTGTCCGCGCCAGAGTCCGCGCCCACTTTTTGAGACCCGAATGTATCTTGCACCGAAAGCTCGTATAGCCGCAATAGCCGCCTCCAAGAGTGTGTTGTAGTCTTGTGTCTTGTGTGGCCTGTGTGTTTCGCGAACGATGAACGATGAAAATGAGTTGGAGTTTGTTGTGGTTTTAGATATACTTAGGTCATAATAATCATTTGCACCGTGCTGTACAGTATCCGTATCCTCCTACTAATTGTATCATAAAAGTTGTGTTCATCACGAGACCTGAGAAGTATGAGCATCAGTACCATACCATTTCTTTAATCAATTCTACACCGTGCATCCATAGCCATTTGTAGCAGCTAGAAAACATTCGTAAAAGCCCTTTGTACTGTTCCCTATTCTTTCCCATTTTCCATGCATAATTTAAAGCGTGTAGCATATCAACGCTCAGGAAGTTTTTTCCTTCCCATACATACATACACTGCTTTCCGTTGTTCAGCCAACGCTGGGTGATGGAATTCTTTTGAAATGTACACACCTCCAGTACCTTGCTTTGTTCTGTAGTACAACACCAACGAAATAGCGGGGACGGCAAAATAAACCTCCGAGACTTACAACGTAATGAGAACAACGGAAACTGCATACCAGTCACGCCTCCCGTACGATGATGCTTTGCTTTTGTGAGTTTTTTTATGCAGCGGGCTCCTCAGTCTAGGGCTTCTCTATTTGCATCTTGAGTTGCGCTTTCGTATGCGTTGTAAATATGACCACGCGCCGTGTGTATGTTGAACCTCTGGTGCCCGAAACAGATCGCTCGCTACCGTTGCAACCTGCGGCTAGGAAATAATGAACCCACTTGCCCAGTGGTATGTACATATACACTACAACCCTCAGTGTGCTTGAGCTTTCAACCATCCACTCTCATTCGTATCTCATCCTCAGTGCATGCAGCTAGCCTACATCTAGGCGGTTTCTTTTTATTTAAACGAGTGAACTGCGCCTAAAGGTACTCCCCGAAACAAAGTTTCATTGTGCTTGCTTTCATTTTCACACGTTACGACTTATGATTGTTGATGGATATCCTGTTCCTATTTAAGGGCGAAATTTTATCTTCCGATACGACTTGATATTGATTAAGTCTCACAGCCATCAACAATGTGTTTACCTTCGCCTGTTTATTGAAGCCCCGGGTTGCCTTTGCCAGGGAATCTGTTAGGATGCGCCCTTGCAGCTTTCAGTAGTGTATCAGTAGGCCATACTCACCAAAAAAAGGGTCCACCTGTGTCGTTAGTATCGTCATTCGATTTAACGACTAGGAATGAAGTCATAAAGCTTTATCGTCTAGCACTAAATACGTAGCACCCGAGCTCTTAAGCGAAATTGAGTAACCCTTTTTTTTTGGGGGAAACTAAAGGTGGCCTTAGATAATGGAAAGAAGTATATGGCTTTACGATACTGTAGGTGTTTGATTTCCTCCACTTCTATTGAGCACATTTATGTCACGTTTTTAAAGTTAGTGGAGCTTTCATCACTGTTCTTTAAGCTCATAGCTGTAACGTTTTGTTGCTATTTAGTTAATATTACCTACAATTTCTCACAATTTTAATCTGAAATCAAGTTCACAAATGCAGCTTAAACGATTCAAATCTTTTCTCAACAACTCAACAATTACACCGCTTTATAGCTTCATTCATATTCATCCAAGTTAGTAGCGCAGAATGGAGGGGAGAAACGACTGGCAACAATTTTCCTTTGGCGATGCAATTTTCCAACATTCTCAAGCTACCGTACGATCAAGCACGGCAGGTACAAGCCCATTGTACGCGTTTCCTCTTTTAATTTCCACAACCACACAGAAGAACTCGCGAGATTTCAGCGCTCACCTTTGCCGAATCATATTTAACTCCCTCGGGCTCATAATCGTCCTCCTATCGTGACTTGCCGCTTCGTCCTTTTTGCCTGTTTTTGAAGTTCCCACAACGGACTTCCACCTCACAACTTTACCCACGAGGCCATTTTCCCCAGCGGAAGTGATTGGAGCAACAACAACAGCGGCTACGCAAAAGAGAAAAAGGAAATCATTTTTTCTCCATCCTTCATTCACCATTTACCAGGCGGGGAGGGTGTTCTATTGTTCTGCCCTTTTGTTCCTTCTTTTCTCGCTCATACCTGCCTTGTTGGAGATCATGAGAAAATTAAACAGCTCCCGTACAAAACTTGTTTTATTTACGTTTCAGATGAAAAGCAACAAAGTATTCCATTTAGCTTTAGGACGGACCGACCGGTGCTCGGTGTGTGCGTGAACCATCAATTTAACCCACGGTAGAACACAACGGTACAACGGTTTGAAGATGAATTGTTTGTACCGTTCGCTGCTTGCTGGCCGGCAGATGGAAGAAAAAGTTACGCCAGATCGCGTCAGCTGAGATTAAATTCTTTACCATTTCTTTCGGAAGGCTATTTCTCTAACGTGCGGAGAATAGTTTGCTTCTCGCGCGGAACTCCAAACTGGCAAAGGAAAAAGGGTCGTCCGCCATCGTTGCAGCGTTGATGAAAACGAGAATTAATTTTTGAATTTTAATGAAAATAAATTTTCCATCACCAGCTCCGTACAGCTTTGCTGGTTTAACGCCTGGAGCGTCCGTGTCCATCGGCTCCCTATCGCCATCATTCACATCCAATCCAATCTGGAGTCTTTAATGGATGGAAAAATCGCTGCTGGCACCTGACATCCATTTTCACTTCCCGATGCCCGGGATGCACTTTGCGTGCCGAAGGAAAAAGTTAAAACAATTTTCTTTCCGGCTGATTGGTCAGAAGGAACTTTCTTTTAATCCTATTTCGGGCGCCAACCGTACGGGGAGGGTGTTCTATTGTTCTGCCCTTTTGTTCCTTCTTTTCTCGCTCATACCTGCCTTGTTGGAGATCATGAGAAAATTAAACAGCTCCCGTACAAAACTTGTTTTATTTACGTTTCAGATGAAAAGCAACAAAGTATTCCATTTAGCTTTAGTACGGACCGACCGGTGCTCGGTGTGTGCGTGAACCATCAATTTAACCCACGGTAGAACACAACGGTACAACGGTTTGAAGATGAATTGTTTGTACCGTTCGCTGCTTGCTGGCCGGCAGATGGAAGAAAAAGTTACGCCAGATCGCGTCAGCTGAGATTAAATTCTTTACCATTTCTTTCGGAAGGCTATTTCTCTAACGTGCGGAGAATAGTTTGCTTCTCGCGCGGAACTCCAAACTGGCAAAGGAAAAAGGGTCGTCCGCCATCGTTGCAGCGTTGATGAAAACGAGAATTAATTTTTGAATTTTAATGAAAATAAATTTTCCATCACCAGCTCCGTACAGCTTTGCTGGTTTAACGCCTGGAGCGTCCGTGTCCATCGGCTCCCTATCGCCATCATTCACATCCAATCCAATCTGGAGTCTTTAATGGATGGAAAAATCGCTGCTGGCACCTGACATCCATTTTCACTTCCCGATGCCCGGGATGCACTTTGCGTGCCGAAGGAAAAAGTTAAAACAATTTTCTTTCCGGCTGATTGGTCAGAAGGAACTTTCTTTTAATCCTATTTCGGGCGCCAACCGTAAGGCACGAGCCTGCAAAACCACTTCGTCCGCATTTAACGTCCAACCAGGTGATGGACTCTCCGTTTTCGAAGGGTTTGTCTAACAAGATTGTCCCACTTTCGGGCTCGATCCTGTCATAAGCTGGTTCGCAGTAAATCTAGCCGGTCACACCCGAGGCTCACCTTTTCCTGGTGATTGCCCCGCAATTAATAATTCTCAAATCCTTCCGATCCTTTCGGAATCGAACACCGGGATGCCTATAGTTGGGCATTCCCGACTAACCAAAAAAAAAGGGTCCACAAGGGAAGCTTCTAACTTTCACCACCGAAATGACCCAGGATAGGGAGTACAACAAAGGGCACACACACACACACAACTACTTTACTGTCTTCCACACCGGATTAGATGGCAACCTACACCAGGCCGAAACCGAAACCTAAACGATCCAAGCCATGAAGCCAAACTGGTTGTCCCATCCCATCACGGAAACTCTTCCCACCCCGGATCTAGTTAAGCAGATTTTCCGCCCACATTGTACGCCAGTTTAACGCTTCTTTCATGATCGGACCCAATAGCAACCAACGAAAAAAGAAACGAAAACCTTCCCCAAAATGAACAACTTTGGTCCTTAATCCGCATTACGGAGGCTCAACAAGCCTCGCCAGCCTCGACATGATCTCGGCAAGGTTCGATGACAGATTTTATGATTCGTTTGTTGTTCGCTAAGCAGCTTGTCGAACGAGATGAGCATCGACCGTCCTCTGTGTGTGTGTGTGTGTGCGTCCACGAAACGGCCAAATTTCCACAGAAGGACTTTGTTTTATGCTGCCCGTTTTTTTGGCGCCCCTTTTTTTTCGTTCGACGACGGCCGTTTTGTTGCAAATGGCCGAAACGGTTTTGCTCGCAACGATCATTAAAATCGTTCCGACGACTCGATAAGGATCGGTTTAATCGACGGAGGAAAATTAAATTCTCTAATACTCCGACGGGAAAAACCTTTTCCTTTTTCTTCTCTGGCTTGTTGTCGCTTTTTTCTTGTTGGGGATTCGCTTATCGTCGTCCCAAAATAGTACTCGGTAGCAGTGATTCGTGGAGGACCCGCTTTTTTTTTTGTTCATCGTTCGCTCTACATATTGTTTAACTTGCTTTTCTCCGTTTTTCACTCAATTTCACACACTCCGTTCCGAGTGCACTGTGCGAGTGAAAGGATGCGACTGGTAAGCTTTTCGCACGGCCGCCGGTGAACCACTGCAATGGAGCGTAAATTTGGCTCATTTGCATAATAATGAAGTTTTAATTAAAAGTTACACTCACACGTACGCGCAGTCGGCAGCTCTCTTCTGCTGGCTGGCCTCTTCCTTCGAGAAACCGACACTTGTTGGTTGACACGGTGGCTCGGTAGGGCTGCCGGAAGTACACATTTTCGTCCCAGAGACTTTTTGGTTGCGGCGTGAAACTGTGCGTCCAAAATATGGCCGACTGCAACATTCCAAAGGTTTGGGGAAAGTTTTGCTCCCGGGGAAATATATTGCGGCACGGCGCAAAGCCTACGCTTCATGGAGGCTAATAATTTTTCTTGGAGAAATAAGTATATTGGAATGAGGTTTAATATTAGTTGCTTTTTGGTAGACTTCGAAGCTCATGGTTCGGTTGCCTTTTTTTCGCGAGGTGTCGACGTACTATTTATGGCTTCCTGTACTTCGTTTTATTGTGTTTTACCCGTAGTTAGGTCTTACAGCTTACATCAAAAAGATCTAAAGGATTTATAACCCAAGAACTTCTGCATATCGATTGAACACTCTTTTCCTTTACATCTCCGTAATTTCGTAAAACAAATTTAAGGTCTTCTAGTTCGGAAACAAAGCCTCTATTAAGCCTTTTAATACGTCGGGTCATAGTCTCCAATAAGTTCGTCCAAACATTCGCCGGGTCCTTCCAATTTCGCATGTTTCTTCGTTCAACTCACCTAGATCTCCATACAATAATGTTCCCTTTTTCATCTTACCTAACCCTCCAAGACTCTCTCTTTCTCTCTCTCTTTCTCTCTCTTTCTCTCTCTTGATGCTCCTTTTTTGTGTCAACGCTCCTTATCTGCTATTTGTTTACTGTTGTTTTCTTTTCCAATTCTCAGCAACAAATGCAAATGCCGCACCCGTCAGCAATACATCCAGCATCGATGCATGTGTCCGCCGGCCTGCCAGCGAACCACTTTTTGCCCAGTCCGGCACTGGCCAGTCCGGTTGGCAGCACTGCCGGTGGGAATCAGCCACCGAACCCGCCGCTAGCCGCCAACGCTCCCTGCTCGACACTGTTCGTTGCCAATCTCGGACAGTTTGTATCCGAGCATGAGCTGAAAGAAATTTTCGCTAGGTGAGTGGTCGCCTCTCATTTCTCGTTATCCTCTCTCTCCTCCCCACCCCTTTCTCTCTCTTCTACCTTTCGCGATCTTAATCTCCCCCCCCCCCCCCCATTTCCTTCTTCTCAACCAAAATCCGCTCCTCTATCATTTCCTTCTTTGCTCGCTCGCGTCCGTTTGCGGCTGTCCTTGTTTAAGCGCTCTCTTCATTATCTTCATCTATCAACTTGCTTTTCTTGCTTCCCTATTCCCTGTTGACCTTTTTTTTTTCTTTGTTTTCCACTCACTCTTCTGTGGGTTTTGTTTTTTTAACTTTCCCATTTTCCCCCAATTATCTTACCCCTTTCTTGTCCGATTTATAACAATTCGGTGTTCGGTGTCGGGCCGTTTTCTAATTTGTTTACCGGCCACCTGGTGTACCTGGTGGTCGGGAATGAGTTTCCCTGTCGCCTCTGGGAGTACGATTAATCTCTAAACTCATTCGCAAACACCAATTTTCGGTTTTAATTCTCTTCCGTTCATTTGCTAGTGGATGTTGTTGTGTTTGTAGCAAGACTGCAACTGTGTGTTTGGGTGTGTGCGTTTAGCTCTATCTGGATCTTCTTTTAGACCAAAAAACGATTTAAGGATCTTTTTTGTACCTCTTAGACAGATAAACCACACCGAGCAAAGTCTTTTCCGTTTGCATGAACAAAAACTGATGTGTGTCATAGTTAATTATTTCAATATTATGACTTTTATGCTATTTTTGGTAATCTTTTTTTAAAGAAAATCTTTTTATCTTTGTCTTTTGGGTATTGCGTTTCTTGGGTGCTTTTTAAAAGCTCTTTCGTCAAATTTTAAATGTCAAATAAAACTATTTTCTACCGTACAGAACCTAAAACAAAATCAAGAATCAATTGCTCTATAAATAAACTCCACAAATAAACTCCATCAAATCGTAGCCAACCTGTTCCCACTACTAACTTCATACGAATGCATATATATAAACCTATACATAGCTACTGTAATCCAACACAGCGCAACTTGTTTCTATAGTGCACCATGTTTAAGTATATTTAAACTAAAAATTAAACATATTTCATGAACAACAAAGAAAACAATCCAAACCCGAAGGGAAGAAAAAACTGCATCCTCCTTTTCCACACACACACACACACACACATACACACACGCCAACTCTCACTGCATCCAACCATATTAGTTCGATATCTATATTTAATACCACTATAAACTAAACTTCAACTCTACTATTCTCATCTCCCGTCTCACTTGTGCCGTACTACCCTTTCTCTCTCTATCTCTCCCTCTCTTCACCCATCTTCCCTTGCTCGCTAGCTAATAAAACAAACACATCCAACGGCCACCGTGAGTTGCAGTGAATGGAGTGTAAATCTGTTTTAGTTTAGTTAGCCTGAACTTGATTCGGAATGCTTTGTCTGGTTCACTGTTAAAGTTTTGTTTTCTTCTTTTTTTTTCTCTCCCTCTCTCTATTTCGTACCACCTTCCGCCCATCATTACATCACCTCTTTTTCACTTTAAAATTATCTTGCTGTCTCGTTCTTTCTCCCATTCTATCCTTCAATTGTTTTCTCTGTACTTGAATGTCTGGTTTTGTAATTTTTGCAATTCGTTTTTATACTATTTAAAATTCTTCCCACCCCATTATCTTTATCTAATCTGGCTGCCGGGGTTTTTTTAGTGGGACGGCCTTCCGATAGGGACCGCACCCGGTTCGTCCACCCGGCCACCATACCTGCCTGCCCGAATGAATGTTTCAATCAGCTCTATTTGAATAATGCACCGTTTCTAACACATACTTCCTTGTTACCTGTTCTTTTCCATTGCATTTCCATCGCAACGACAATTAAAAACCCAACCCCCAAATCACCTCCCGATATCCAACAACAAAAATATAAAATAATCCCAAATTTCATGCTTTTTCTTTCCCTGTTTTCCATCATCCTGGCTGTTCCTTTCGGACTTGATGAAACTCCACCATTCCCGGTTTTGTTTTCTTTCTGTTCGTATTGCTCCTATTTATTGCAAATTGTCATTTAAAAAAAAACTATTTTAAAAAAACATAAAATTCTGCACAACCACCTCCACCACCAAAACCCACCACAACCACCACTACCACCACCACCGCCACAGTCTGCCTGGCTTCTGTCGCCTTCGTTTGCACACTAAGGGTTCAGCAACGACTACTACTGCTGCTGCTGCTGCCGCCGCCGCTGCCGTTGCTGCTGCTGGTGGCAATGTCAACAACAACAACAACATCCTAAACGGTATCTATCGCCACTGCACCAACCATCACAACCTGTCCACCAGCAACGGTTCCGCACACGCTGCTGCCACCATCACCAACGCCACCACCACCACGCTTGTAAATGGGGCGGGCGGTGGTGTGGCCCCGGTCCCGGTTGCGTTCGTAGAGTTTAAGGATGTGGTCAGTGCGGCGGCAGCGATGGCCGCCCTGCAGGGCAAGTTCCTGCTGTCATCGGACCGGGGCGCAATGCGCATCGAGTTCGCCAAATCGAAGATGGCCGCGGACATACCGTCGCACCAGTTCTACGCACAGAATCACGCGCAGCAGAGAGAAGTATGTTTACCCACCACCCCTCATCCTCACCACCACCACCATCACCACTACCACTACCCACCTTCTCCACCTTGTCCCTCACGATCGGTTGTGGTTGTCAAGATAGAAGAACTTTTCAGCAAACAAAAATCGGAAAAAACAACCAACAACCGATCACTTTTCCACCTCAAAAACCAAATTGTGTGCTCCCGTTTTAATGCAAAGGTGAAACAAAGACACGTATTCAGTTGAATAAGGACAACCCACTATCACCTACTGACATGCTTACACCACGATCCCTGGTTTGCCTTTTTTTTGGAACTGCTTTCCAAACACACGATAGAAACGTTGTTTGATTTTCCTCCTACTCTCCTTCATACTCCCTTGTACCACCCCTCACACCTACACACACGTTGTTTCAATAATTCACCACCGATTTATTTGCACCGTTTACGGGGTTTTTTGAATGAGTTTTGTTTTGTGATGTAACCGTTAACACACATTGCACGATTAATGCAAAAAGTTCAAGTTCTTTGCGAACGTCGCACCAACAACAACAAAAACCACCACCACCACCACCAAATGCACAAATTTAGCAAACCGTTTTATTGTAAATTGAACCCACCTTAACAAAAGTACAGCAAAACCACCCCTTAAAACTACCCGATATCAAACTAAATCAGACCAAACTGTCTTCAACATGCATTTAACGTGTAATTACGTTATCGGTTTATTGTTTTTTTGTTCAAACTCTATAAGTTTCCCTTTTTCAACGCTTTTTCGTTGTGGTTTCATAAGCGGAAAGCGTTTTGTAAGGTGTTTTGTTTTAATTTTTGCTTCATGCGGTACAGACGACCATGCGTCTCCATCGGTGTGAAGCGTTTTTATTTGTTTTTATTACGTTTTAAAATTAATTTTGGGTAACTTGTTACACAATTTTTTTTTTTCATTTGGTAACTCCAATCTTAATGATTGGTAGCAAAACGAATCTTTATATATCTTAACATTATACCATCACGGCGACCACGTGACGATCACGTGCCAAAGTAACTTCATTTCTTTTGCCACCAAATGTACAGCTAGGCGATTTAAGATGATCATTTGAAAATATTTGTTTTTTCTTTAGCTTTCCGTATCGACACCTTCTTACTATCTCTTTCTCTCTCTCTCTCCCCGTTGTGTTTTTTACCCTCTTTTTCTCTCGATGCATCGTAGGGGGGCGGGTTTGGAGCCAAGAATGGAACATCATTTGGGGAAGAAGAGTGAACGAACCGATCTCAGCTCGTACCTAATGGCAACAACCTGACCGCAACACATACAACCCGTAGCCACCACCATCATGAACCATAGCAATCTTAGCGGCAACCATCATTGCATCAGCAGCACCGGCAATCCCACCATCTTGAATGGTGGAGGCGGCGGTGGCAGTGTCGGCGGAACAACATTAATCGGGGGCGGCATGCATGGGCGCGGCGGCCCACCACCAGTAACATCGATGGCCGGACTGGGTGGACAGAATGCGGGTCTGTTCACCTTTGCCGTTGCACCGCATCCACGTGCGTAAAGGCGAAGGATAAAAAAGGAAGGAAAGGAAGAATTACTGTATCGGCTACTTGCAAGAGGATATAATCTAATCTAACAAAACCAAACCAAAAAGAAACAAGAAAAGAGGCGTAAAAGACCGTAATAGGAAAACGGAAAAAAGGTAGGATCGATGGTTGTTGTGACGATCCGTTCGATGATCCCTGTGATAAGCGATCGAAAAGACGAAACCGCGCGAGGCGGTAACACTGACGGGGGAGAATGGTTACAGAGATGCGCTAGATGATAGGACTGTAAGTAATCATTCACTCTCCTACCTAACGACACTTGCAGCCCACTAGTACTACCACTATTACTACTACTACTACTACTACTACTACTACGACTACTACTGCTGTCCTTACAAGCTAAACAATTACTACGAAGAAAGTATGGCGATCGCGTTACGTTGCGTTACGCACCCAGCGACAGGCGTAACAGTGGTGTGTAACGCAGTGGAAGAGCAAGACGCGCTAGCTAACGCATACTAGTTGATCACTTTTTACCAAAATGTGCCCTAAACGGAGTGATGATCAATCGGTTGGAGAGAGAGAGAAAAAAAATGTGCAGGACGAGCGATCGAAAGTGAAAAGGAAAGGAAAGCGTAACAGCAGGCAACTTCAACCGATCATCACTCTACCTCTAGTTTCCAATTTTGTGTTTAACAAAACGGTTAAAAGCAACAAAAAAACCCAACAAGCAAACGTTTTGTCCAACACTAGCAAAACCGTTTTTTATCCCCACTCATTCACCAAAAAGCAAAGCAAAGAAAAAAGGGACATTCAATCATTCTTTACATCCCGTTTTTTACCATTAGCATCATTTTTAGCCCAACAATCTGAGATATACATTTAAAACAAACAAAAAACGGCATACTAATGCTCGACCGGGGTCACACGATATCAAAGTCAATGGGGGGAAAACGATGTGATTAGGGTTTCATCACTGCTGTGCGCAAAGCCGCACAAACGCCTGCTGCTGCTGCTTCATCATCAGCTAACGAAGCAAAGAAAATCGAAAAGAAGCAGGCACAGACAGACAGGCAGGCGCGCGCATATTGAAAACAATTCAAAACAAAACAGAAAAAAAAACCAAAATGTGAGCAATAACACACAAATACACTGTATAAGAAAGAGAGAGAGACGAAAAACAAAACACTTCGAAAGAGAAGTGATAAAGTAACAGCAGCGAAACTAGTGAAGCAAAACATACACTGAGAAGAAGAAAAGAAAAACCTTTGTAAATGAAAATATCCATGCATATCAAGATTTTGAATCGACATTTAACAAACGAGATACATTTACTAGCCAGGATTGTGGGAAGGAAAGGAAGGGTGAAGGCGAAAGAGGCGCACAGGCGATCGACAAAAAGGGAAACATAACAACTACGAAACGACAGCACGCCACGTGTGGGAAGGTATTTAGCAATTTTAAAAACAAACACCCCCCAGATTATAGGCGGGCTGGAATAAGGGTTTAGGTAATCATATATATATATATATATAAAACTTATACATACATACGACAGGATGTACGTGTCTGTTTCGAAAGCAATCCTAGCCGTGGGGTTAAACAAAAGACACCGTTTTTTTATAGACGAACAATTTGACTGCAAAATGTCGAAGCGTTAATAAGCGCTCGCTTCGCACGTGATGCGTGCCGCCGTATCTGCTGGCGCTGCTGGGCTGGTGTGTGTGTGTGTTTACTACGTTCTTTGGTACCACTCTGTGGTACTACTCTTTCCTGTTTCACTTGTTTCCATCACCCGAAGAAGGTTCCGTTTGTGGTGAACTCTCGTTAACTACTTTGCTTTAAATGATGATAATGTGTTGTTTTTATTGGGGATAAATTTAACATAACTGTGAGCCTCTGATACTATGCGGACGAACAAGCAGTAGAACTAGAGGAAAACTTATCAACAGGCATGAATGAGCTAGCTGCGTGTGATTACATTATGTGTGTTGTGCTGTGTGCAGTGTGCAAAGGAAGCCAACTAAAAACAAAAAACCCATTAACATTGGCTTGTTGTTCATTCGGAGAGAATAAGAGCCCCCGGGGGCGGTTACTAACCAAGCCGCACAATACCAATTGCAATGAAGAGCAAGCTGCATCATAAATCAATGTTTGAGTCACAAAAATCGTGAAGAAAAGCAAACGAAATACGAACAGCAATAGTTACCCTTTAACAAGAGGAAAAAAAACCAAAGAAGCTGAATTATGCACCGGAAGAGGAATGCTTTCTTCAATACCAAAGAGAATAACGTTGTGCGGCAACTGCGGTTAGTAACTTAGAGCACGAAAATTGTAAGTGTCTCTACTCCGTGGGGGAAAATGATAGAGCAGCTGATTCGTTCCAATTAACAAAAATATGATCATCAAGCAGATGGCGACAAAATGAAAGTGAAACAATGCATATAGCAATAAGTAGTGAAACTTTGACGTTTTTTCCCTTCGTTTCTTTTTTAAATTATACTAATTATACCTTTATTACGAGCTGTCATGCTGTCTTTAAGGAAAAAAAAGCCGTAAGCATAGGAGAACTCTAGCGTGTAAGTAAACTCAATTAATCCAAAACCACAACAAAAAAACGAACAAGCTTAACGAAACCCTTGAACTAATGTGAAAGATGCAGAAAGATTAGAGCGAGAGGGATGGAGAAGATGGTTGGGTGGGAGGGGGTTTTCTAAGGAAGAAAGAGAAGAAGATGAAGAGGAGAAGGAAAAGTCCACAAAGACATCCCGGATGAAGGTAAAGGTAACGATAGGAAAAGCGACAAAGGAGCAGAAGCATAATCATTCCGTCCAATTCAATGTGTGTAGTTAAGACTTGGGGATAGGCGTACAGGGCCGTGTATATCGAGAAAGAAGCCGACAATCTGGGCCAGTGTCAAGCGTGACCGTATGGCTACCGAGGCTATTCTGACACAAGCGAGCGAGCGAAAAAAAAACCTCCCTGGATCCTTGGATCTAGCTGACCGAGTGCTGGCGAGGAGTTGCTCCAGGATCACCATGGGAGAGGCTTGTCGACAACAACAAAAAAGGGAACTACTGCAAATCATACATATCAACATACTTTTATTTGGATCTATCGTATTAGGGTGAACAGAAGCATACGGAGAAGCAGCTACCAAGCTAGTAGTTGTTTTTCGCTCTCCCTTTAGGCACTAGACATTACGGTACGGACGGCTCGGACGGCTAGAATATCTTCTTCTCGCCCCGGGGAGGGGCGCAAAAATATACATTGGTACATATATAGGTATACACACAGATATAACATACATTCGTTAGCGAAATCGATAAGTGCATCTTTAGCAGACACGTTTAACCCAACCCTACGTTGGGCAGGGTTTTCTGTTATCATTTTGACTTGTTTCTTGCAAAACGCAACAGTGACCGTAACCGGGTCGTTATGTCCCTTGCTTACGCGCACGCTTCAAGCGCTTCAACCTGACCGTTAGAGCTTCTCGACTTCACGGCGCTTCACTTGTTCATGTGTTAGCACATCCTTAACAGACACCTGTACGAGCCGGGAAAACGCTTCCCCAAGAGTTCGACTGCAGTGTCGTCCAAACACGAAATGCCTTTCACTAGCGTTAGATTACGTTACGTTTTGTTTTTGTATTCCCAATTCACCGTTTGGGTGAAATATTGTTCGGTTTTTGTTTTCTATTTCCCAATTTCTTCGGACCTTCTTTAGTCCGACGATGAGGTACCGGTACCGTGTAGTATGTAACTAAATGAATAAAACCAAAATTAAACGTTGCGAAGCGTGTGCGTATGTGTGTAGTAGATGTCGAGTGTTCGTTTGTGTGAGTGTGTGTGTGTGTTTTTTTATGTGTGAGTGTGTGGCAGCAGCAGAAGCAGAAAAAGCCTGTCCGCCTTTTTTTTTAACTGAACGAAACCAGTTACTTATTTTTCCTTTCATCACACCAAACTGGGTGTTCAGTTTTTTATTCTTGCTTGCGTGAAAACCCACAGCAAACCAGAGCCTAGCCCAGCTAAAGCAGCAAAGTTGGAAACATTGAAAGACAGATTTCCACAATTAAAAATGGACAGCTTAACAAAGGGCTAAAGCAACATCAGAAACTATAAAGAAAAACAACACACAACATCTGCAAAAAAAAGAGAAACGAAACATCGAGCTACGTGGAATGAGCTTCGCAGTGCAGATTGGCGTATAACTAGCAAGTAGAAGTTTATAAAGATTAATGACAAAAAAAACACAAAACAACAACAAAATCTAGACGAGTATGTTATATGATAAAAACAAATGCTAAATGATACAACAGCAAACAAAACAAAGATGAAACAATTCACACATATCAATTTCGTGCCCGATCATATTTGAACGAGAAACAGTAGGAGAAAGAAGGAGAAGGAAGGATAAATAAAAACCCTTTTAGCTACCCGGTGGATGGCAGATTCTTATTAGCAAGGTAACAACAAAGTAAGAAAATATACATATACATATATATAGTGAATTAGAGCAGTAAAGCAGTAAAATTCTATGAAAGCAAACAACATAAATGCGCGCGCAATGTGTAACCCCCAAATTACCAGCCGAAAAACCAAACAAGAAAAGATTAAACTTGCGTAAAAGGGGAAAAACAAGTGTTGGGTAAAGCAACAAAACGACGAGGATGGTGAGCAAAAGCAAAAACACATACAGAAAACCCATTTTAGAGTAGTCAATCTATGGCAGATGTTGTAATGCAGTGATCGTGTCGTGTGGTAAGCAAACAAAGCAAAACAAAAATCATTTATATTCAAAAGTTAATGGTAAATGGTAAACAACAACAAACAACCAAACAAAGCAAATATGAACCAGCAGAGGTTAGATCATTTTATTCGTAGTAAAAACAACAGCAGTGAACTAGACAAACAAAACCGAACCGGACATGATCGACCTGGCTATGGATGTGTTTTTCGTTTCGTTTCGTGTGTGTTTTTTGAGGGGTTTTTGCTTCATTTTGTTACGTTTTTGCAGTTGGCGATATAAAGTGCTCCATTGTGTGTGTGTGTGTTTGGAACGAAATTTTCCAACCGAAAAGCAGGAAAAAGCAAAAACAAAAAGACTTTCCCGACGCGGAGGAAACGGAGAAACTGCGTAAGACTTACTTTTATCCCCGTTGGCGTGGCATAACGAATGAAAACATGATTCTGACAATCAAATCACACACACTTTTCAATTTGTGCACTGCAAATCAAACAAATGGTAAGAGATAATTACACTTACAAAACACATAATGACAAAAGCAAACAAACAGACACGATGGCGCTTAATGTAACATCTTCGCCCAGGAGTTAGGAAAAGGAGCAATGACAAAAGAGAGGACAGTTGTCCAGAAGGAAAAGACAATTTTTCATCACTAAACACACACACAGATTCAACGAGGAAAATCAACAAAAAAACGAGAATGGAAAACAATATCATACGCCAACAGTCTTTCAAACTTTTTCGGTTTATTTTGGGTCGAAGTAGGAGAGCTTTTCTTCAGTAAATTATTTTAGAAACAACTTCTTTAAAAAGCTTCTTTTAACACTGCTTTACCTTTGCGATTTGTAAAGAATCATACGGAAGCGATAGAATGAAAAAAAGGGATTAACCAAAGAAATGTACCGTGTAAATTATACAACTTTTCTTATTTATTTACTGTCCACTTTTAACCATTTTTTTTTGCTGTTTTGTTTACCCTTCCTAATAATAATTTATTTGTCACGCAAGCAAAGGTTGCTTAGTTTTTCTTTCTTCTTTTAAATAAATTTGTAACTTTGCCTACAAAAGTCCATTCCATTTATGTTGGTGTCTTCTTAGTGTATTGTTTAAATAATATTTATTACTTACGAAACCATCTTACGAACTTTCTCTCTCCCTCTCCGGGAAGGAGCGGATTGTTGCGTGCGTGTGTTTTTGTTTTAGGAATAGTTTCGTTACATTTAACGGTTAGAAGTGCTGTGTTTTGCTTTAACCAATTAAGCCACCCATAGCAGGTTCATCATGCGCTGGACAGACGCCGACCGGGCGTGAAAAGGGGAATGAAACACGAACATAAGAGTAATAACAACCATACTATGCATACAGTGAAAACAAAATTATATATACAAGTAAATATATATATATACACTTATTTAGATATATACTATGTAGTACAATCGAGTGTAATGGTAAATCTAGCAAAATGATGAAGACAAAACGCAAAACAACACTTAACAACAACAAAAACAGCTAACAAGCAAAGCAAACAATCTGCTGCTGTTTTCTTGTTTCGTTTTTGTTACTGGCTGACGTGATGATGTTGTACAGTTTTCGGACTCAAAAACCCACTTTTCCTAACACAGCAAAAAAAACTCCAAGCGTACAAGCTTGGCCAATTTTAATCTTATCGTAATGCAATACCAGCGGAAAACTCAATTTGCTAACAGCAATAAGAAGACGAAACAAACATAACAGAAAATTAAAACAGAAATACAAATAATGTGACAAACTCTGGTATCACAACTTCAAGCATAATATAAAAGAAAACGGAAAAAGAATACACAACAAAACCCTCTCCCGTTACAATGTTATCTATCTATTGCAAGAAAAACAAACGCAAACGAATGTCGAAAACTGTTGCGAAATGCGAATAAGATAAATCCACATCACAATGGCTCGGTTCGGGAAGAGAAGTAAACGAGCTGGGTTAATTTGATGCGTTTTACTAACCTTATTACATCCTCCTGAGCGTGGATTGCGAAGAAAAGGGTGAAGCAAACGTCGATAAGAAATGGTAAAGGTAAAGCAAACTCACTTGTTTTGTTCATACACGTAACACAGATTTGATATAGGAAAATTTCTTGAATGAAAAACTCGACCATGCAGCTAGGACGAGACGTTGGACCCTGGGCACTAGTGAAATAGCGCGTTGAGTGGACAAACGTCTGACCTGATAGGAGGTACGGCTTTCGGTGGTGTTACAATTCAAAAGCTGCATACACCTTGACCGCTAACGAACCCCCAGAAGCGAAAAGTAATAATAAATAACGAGAATGTGTGAACCCGGCGCCCAACAGTAAAGAGCAAAAGTGAAACCGGAAAAAAGAAAGCAAAACAAATGAGATAGAAATATGAAAAAGAGAACACAAAACGCACGCATTCAAAACAACACATCGAATCGAAAACTAATCGAAAAACTGGAAAAAGAAAACAGCAAAAACAGTCGGTAAGCAATAGTAGCAGCGCACGTGCACGTTGTCTGTCACTTCTGGTTCGTTTTAGTTGCAAGTGTTCCATTGGCCAAAGTGAAGCAAGCACTATTCTTTCTAAACCTCTGTCACTCTGTCTCTCTCACTTAGAGCACCGCCAAAACAAAAAAAAACCAGCGCAAACGTAAACAAAAACCCCGAATGCCTCCAACTTTGTATTCTAAACCCATTTTGTTCGACGCACGATTTGTTTTCTGGCACGTTTGATGGCGCACCCGACTCACACCCAAGCAAAGCAAGTAAAGCAACACCAGCAACTGGAAATGTCGCACCGAAATTACCGAAATTAGCTTTGACAGTTGGCAAGCACAAAGCTTTCTCTCTTTCACACACATACACTGTCTCTTTCTGATTTGCTAAATGATCACACACACACACACACGTTTGTTCTATTCTCGATTGCACATCTCCTCTGTCAAAAAAACAAACAAACACTGTTTAGTATCTCTCGACCGAAGTGAAACGTTTGGAACATTCATGTCTCCGCCGACCTTAGGATCTTGCAGTGCACAAACACATCCACGCAATCACTAAACCCCACCACTGTATCGCACGTTTGGTTTTTTTCCGATCCACTGGAGTCACAAACATTTAGAAGAAAAAAGAAATGCTGCAAACAGCAACACACCCATCTTCGTACAGAAACGAATACAGCAAAAGTTCTTTACTTAGTGCACAAAGATCACCTATTCCTAGTGAACTGTTTTTGTCTCTTTTTGCTCACTCTCACCCCTTTTTCTCTGTCACACACACACTCACCATCAATTTGTTTTGTTTTATCTTTGTTTCTTCTTTTGGGTTTAATTTTCTTCCGAGAGCAAAACAAATGCACCTGGTTGGTAGCTGTTTTTTTGCAATATTGTTCTACTCAAAGCGATCTCCCGGGGACTTGGGGGTTAGGCACAACAAACCAACCCCAATCTAAAGCGATAAGCGGGATTTATACAATAAAGAAGCAAAGCAAAACGAAAGCAATAATAATTAACGTTACGGCGCGTAGCAGCGAGGTTTCGGAAAACGTTTAGCGCGACCTAGAGGTTTCTCAGAGATGGCCGGGTTGCCGTCCATTTGGCTGCCCGTAACTGCTCACCTTAGTGGCACACGCCGGACGCTTCATGGTGTCGAGGCAACAACCGATCGGAACCGGGTGTGTGTTTTGATCGGTGTTCTTCTTTATGTGTATTAGTGGTGGTGACGTTTATTAGTACAATTGCTCTATTTTAAACACCATTGTTAATTACACTTTTCATATCGATTTTTATACATACTTTTACGCTAAACAAAGGGAACGTATCAGTCATTTCATCCATGTTTTTAATTACCAAAGTGATGCCCATTTGTGCCGTTTGTTTTCGTTTTATTTTTATTACACTATATTTACTATAGACCCTAGCAATGTCGCAACCCTAGCGCCGATCGAATTCGAGAATTGATTCGAACAGGTTTCACCACTACAAAGATACCTCCCAATTTCGAACAACAAAACTGTGTCTTTACGATCGGTGTAATGGATGGACAAACATTTGGCAAAAAGAATGTTTTTATTTAACCTCACCCATCTGCCGTATGTGATTGTAAGGATTTTACGTTTGTTTGATTTAATATTTCCTCTCACTTGATTGATGTGCACTAGTAGAGTATCTTTTTGTTGGTTTTTGTTTTTTGTCTTATATATATTGAGCAACACGCTTCACGCACACTCTAACCAGTGTGTGTGGGAAAGCTGTGTTGCGTGCATGCAAAATAAGGGTAATGTAAGGGAGTGACAAATATAATACCAAAAACAAAAAGGAAAAAAAACATTATTAAAACCACTCTGTAAAGTAGTGTGAAAAGGGTGAAGAAACCAGAAAGGATACAATATGAAAAACGAAATGCGATATTCGGGGATGGGATTAAAAAGTTCGGGGGAATTAAGGAAAAACTATTGTAACGAAAGGACGGAACAAAAACTAGACACGATAGAACCGAGCAAGACATGATGATAATAGGTGGTGAGCGTAGTGAGAAAGTGAAAACCAAAAATTATTAAATGCAAGCACATGAAAGAACAAAAAACAAGCACCATTTGTAAGGCGTTTTTAAACAATTATAGTTTTAGGATGTTAAACGAATGCAAAACGCATAAGATATGTACTTTTTTTGACGTTCTTTAGTGTGATCCTTCTTCTAAACATAAATGTTCCTTCGGTTTCGATCCAAACACTGGGTTCGCTCCACATTCGTTCGTTCATCACTTAACGCAAAAGCAAATTGCATAAATAATACGCATGATAAAGAAAAAAAAACCAATACAAAAACAAAACATCAAACAAAACAAACACACAAACTGTTCTGAATTGTTCAACACTTCTCTCTGCTCGTGTTTTTGACACTTTTTCGAATCGTTCTTTTAATCTATTTTCTTGTACTGTTCGGTTTTACTTTTTCATCTTTTCACGTAACAATTCTCACATTCTCATTCTAAAAACATCTTCAGCTCACTGTCTTGTGTGTTATCGATTGTCACGCTGCAAACTATCAGGACAATTCAGAACAGGAATGGCCTTAAAAACGATTTTTTAAAATACAAGAACGAAGAAAAAAGACAACAAAATATCGAAACAAGTGGACGAAGTCAATCTATTATATACTGAACAAACAAAAAAAAACATTATTAACAAATGAGATACATTAACAGTAATAATACATTAGCGATTCAGATTTAGCAAAACGAAGAAAAAGGATCTATAGAGAGAGAGAGAGGGAGAGTAGAACAAATGGGTAAACCAATCTAGCATGGCTAAGGATCTGTGTTGAACGGTTGGCTTCGGTCTCTAGCGCGTGTTTGTTCCTCAAGCAAGGAACAAAACAAGATGGCCGAAGATGACGCATCAGTCAACGAGGAGGCATAAGAACAAGACATGTTGTACAATTTAATCATCAATTTGTAAAGTGAACTCTGGCAGAGGAGAAGCGCCGTAGAATGAATAAGCAAAAGTGTGTGTGATTAAGAAAACCATTATTAGCATTACTGATAACTTTAAAGACAAGACACAAAAAAAAACATAAGTGCGCCGCTATGTTTGTGCGTGTGTGTGAAATTTATGTGTGCGTGTGTGCATCTAGAGAACAAAACAAAGCAACAAAAAAACTGGTGAGAAGGTTAAACAAAAAAACACAACAAGTCAAACAACCCCAAAAATGGAAACCAAAACACAATACACACTGCAAACCGAGCAGCAAACCGAAGAAGTAATTGTTTAATTATATTAAAGTATATCTTAGGCTAAATGATTCTGGTCGTGTGCCGCGATATTTATCCTGTTTTTTTTTTTTAGTTTTCGAAACGTTTTAAGCGATATTTGCGAGTGTTGCTGCAGAGCTATGCGTATGGGTAGGTGGGTGCGTGTGTGTGCGTGTGCGCGGGTATGTGATTGTGTGCTGATGAGGCCGACCTGAACGTGCAGAAATGACGTTCCGAATTCGTTTTTGTTTTCTCGCGAACAAAACTATCACAATGTTGAATTCTCTACACTTTGCATCTCATCGTGTCATTATGTCAAACGTGCCGTCTCTTAAGTAAGCATTCATTTACAAAGCTCTCTCAAAGCTTGCTTTCTTTGCAACAACCATACAGCAAACAGACCGTGCAACGGAAGCTGCATCGGAACGCCGAAACATACGCCGTGTGTGTTAATCTGTAAACCTGTTCACTTAATGTACCGAATGTGACTAAAACGACTGGATTGCTCCACAGTGCGCGAAGATTGCGCGAGAACACACCGCGGAGCAGCGTGGGCATGCAACAAGCACTGTACTAACAAGCGGCTAACAGCAACAACACTATCGTATAAAGCGCTAGATATATAATTAACATTGTATAGGGTCCAAAGAGGAAAGGCAAACAATGAGGACGCGGTGGAACATGAAGAGCACATTTAACCGTTAGCAATCGGGTACAGGTGTTAGGCGACATGATGATGATGATGGTAACGATGAAACAAAACAATACAAACAATGGAATCGATACAAAGATGAAGATGATGAAGATGATGATGATAATGATGGAAACATTGAAACAGTAAATAAAACAGTAAACTAATTATGGAATAACTTTACAAGCCGTGCGTTGTGTTTTATTACTCTGTGTTAGCTTGAAGTAAAGAAAGAAAATGGTAAACAGTGAGCGCTAGTTCAGACGTGCCTCATTTTATCGTCCAGCTGATGGTTTGAAGCTTCGGTAAAAGCATCGCCTAAATGTATGCAATCTGAAATATCTGCATCCTATTTTTTCGTTTTTGTTTTCTCGCGAACAAAACTATCACAATGTTGAATTCTCTACACTTTGCATCTCATCGTGTCATTAAGTCAAACGTGCCGTCTCTTAAGTAAGCATTCATTTACAAAGCTCTCTCAAAGCTTGCTTTCTTTGCAACAACCATACAGCAAACAGACCGTGCAACGGAAGCTGCATCGGAACGCCGAAACATACGCCGTGTGTGTTAATCTGTAAACCTGTTCACTTAATGTACCGAATGTGACTAAAACGACTGGATTGCTCCACAGTGCGCGAAGATTGCGCGAGAACACACCGCGGAGCAGCGTGGGCATGCAACAAGCACTGTACTAACAAGCGGCTAACAGCAACAACACTATCGTATAAAGCGCTAGATATATAATTAACATTGTATAGGGTCCAAAGAGGAAAGGCAAACAATGAGGACGCGGTGGAACATGAAGAGCACATTTAACCGTTAGCAATCGGGTACAGGTGTTAGGCGACATGATGATGATGATGGTAACGATGAAACAAAACAATACAAACAATGGAATCGATACAAAGATGAAGATGATGAAGATGATGATGATAATGATGGAAACATTGAAACAGTAAATAAAACAGTAAACTAATTATGGAATAACTTTACAAGCCGTGCGTTGTGTTTTATTACTCTGTGTTAGCTTGAAGTAAAGAAAGAAAATGGTAAACAGTGAGCGCTAGTTCAGACGTGTGTCATTTTATCGTCCAGCTGATGGTTTGAAGCTTCGGTAAAAGCATCGCCTAAATGTATGCAATCTGAAATATCTGCATCCTATTTTATCTCGAAATATGTTCTCCATTGAGTACAATTCCTGAAATAGTTTCCCAAACATTATCAAACAACACCAGGACCAACAAAGAGGATGAGTTCTTTACGTACTTAAGACACAACTCGCCTCGTTCCACGTTCTTTAGACAAAATGGTAAGCCTCGCAAGATGTCTCAGAATGTTATTGTATGAATAATTTGTGGTATTACTGTAACTGTATAGCGAAATATAATCACCGTTCAACGAAAACTATTTTATACCGCTATGCTCGAATTAGACTCTTCAAAGTTACTTTCACGTTTCGTGAACAACGTCCAGATGATAGAAATTCATTGTGCATATAGAGTAGTAAAAAACTACAAACGATTATTGAGGGGATCAACATAACTACTAACCCTGAATTATGCTATTTCTTGTTCAATATCAATTGGATGCCGAATGTGCAAGACCACCAACATCAGATGATTGTAGAGCTAAAGAAAGAAAATATACATAGAATCTTAATGGTATTTAAAAATTAGGCATATTGAATAAATAAAAAGCAATAATATGGGTAAAACAACACAACCCATCATTTTAACACCCGCAATAAGGTTTTGAACAACAATCAGGACTGAAACGAAAAAAAAACGGACAAATTCGAATTTGACGTTTTGCACTGAACTGTCAAACGTAGAAATTGAACGACACCAGCCGTGGTATCACCCAGCACTTGCGTTTGTTTTCGTGTGTTTTCGTTCAATGGATTCTCCGCCAGTGAAACCTCCGCGAGGAGTTAAATATACCAAAGAAACGGTAAATATCACAATTTAAACATCCAACGCATGATTTTCCGATTCCATCCATCGCTCGATACATCAGCAAATCAAAGGTTTTCGGATAAGATCACCGCACGGAGCGTATTTTCAAGTTTTCGAGAAGATGCTGTGTTTATTTTCTATAGTGGGTGGCAATCAATCAATTCACTGGCTGATGGTGCGTCATCTCGGCCAGGGCCAAACTAGGCCAGCAATAGATAATGCATTCCGTTAGATTCCGTTGTCGTGAGCGGTACAGCACGATGCGCGCAACGAAAACAAACGGTTCAACACAAACGGGCCCGCTTCACGCACCGTAGCTGTCAGATGCACACACATGCAGTTCGCGAATGAGTGTGTTGTTTATTATCATAACAGTGTAATTTCTCCGAAGAATACGCTAGTTTCTTGTTATCAGATCGGAATTTTGTTAAAACTTTACTCGTTTCGGTGGTTCGTTTGAGTGAGGAGCGTTGGCCTCACCTCAAACTACAAGCGCTAAATGCAAGATGGTAAGCAAAACACGTCAACAGACCAATGCCAAGCCTGGTCCTGTTCCCCCTACGACTAGTGACATCATCTTTTAGGGGGCAGAACGCTTACAGAACTACGAGTGCCGCCGATAAGAAAAATCCGCCTACTTATGTTCCGTCCGCTGTAGGGCAAACGTGGCAAACCATTTAACCGATCTTTTTCTTTGCTTCCCATTTCAAGAGCGGTTGCGGACTGCTTGTTTCCGTAATCAAAACCCTCGATGCCAGTGAAACGAACGAGCAGCGCGAACGGGAGAAGCTTAAAATCGAACGGGAGTTTCGAAAAACTGACCAGCGCCTAAACGAGCTCGTATCACGCAGCGATGGCGACCTCACGCGCGTTATGCAGCTGTTCGGCAAGGTGTCGACGGAAGTTACGGCCTCCCGGGAGCGAATACATGTGGTAAAGGAAAATCTACAATCCTGCAAACAGTTGCTGCGTTGTCGCCGCGATGAGCTAAAGAAACTGTACACCGATGCCATCCAGCACAAGTACGTGCTGGAGATGTTGGATCAAATCACCGAAATTCGTAAGGTGCCGGCCCAGCTGACCGCTTACATGGCGAAGAAACATTACCTGCACGCCACTAAGCTGCTGATGGCATCGATCGAAACCGCAGACGGAAAGCTAAAGGGTGTGGAAGGGTTGAATGAGCTGCGGCAAGACTTTCAGAACCGCCGTCAGCAGCTGTACGGTAAGTTGCTGGAAGAGCTGAACAAACATCTGTACGTGTCCAGCACGGCGGACGTGTTGCAGAACTTCCAGCGTCAAGCATCGGGACGCAACAGTCAGTACGCTGCGGGAGCATCGCCGTTCCAGCGAAACGTTTTGCGACGCTCGGCAGAGCGGGTTGAAGCCAACACGAAAGCACGCAAAGCGTTGTTTGAGATCTCCAAGAATGGATTTTTGGATGTGGATAAGAGCGAAATCATCGAAGATACAGAGCTGCTAGATCCTGATGTCAATTCGTCATATTTCCTGAGTATAATTGTTGAATGCTTTGCATTGTTACAGAAAGTGCCTGAATCGATTGAGGTGGGTTCTTGCTTACCAACTTTTTGTGTAGCATTTCTTTATCTAATCTATCCATTTTGTATTGCAGTCAATAAAAGTACAAATGCAAAGCGAACTACTAGCTATCGTAACCAAATCCACTCAGCACATCAATTCGCTGGAGCATCAGCCGCCGGCGCAACAGTCAGCACTCGCTATTACCAGCACACCATCGTCCACGACAGCAGTCGCCGCCTGCAATGGAACACCCGCCGGTGCGTCGAATGCCGATCCCACACAACCCGCCCAACCGGTACCAATACTCGAGCTGCTCGATCTGGTGTTCAAACAGTTGAAGCTTATCGCGAACGCGCACCAGCAAGCGCTCCGTAACTATGGCAACGTCATACAACGATACAACATTCCGCAAGTGAAGCCTTACGACATTATCGAGTACTGGGGCCAGGCCCAAGCCGTCCTCAAGCTTGTGCTCACCGACTATCTGGACATTCAGAATGACAGCGGCGACGAAGCGTTGCTGTTACGTGGCCAGTTTGCCGAACAGTCCACCAACGTAAATGCGTTCTTCAGTCGTAGAAAAACGCCTGGAAAGAAACTACTGTTCCGCTTTGACAAATCGTCTCACACGGCGGACGCAGGAGCATCACAGCCGGCCGATGGAGACCAGGGACAGCCGAAAGAGCACCGGCGCAATCTGTCGAACGTGTCGAACAGTACGCCAAAGGAAGAAACGCTGCTGAACAGCTCGGCCGTCAGCGGCAATTCGTCCCATCTGCTTAACAGTAGCTTCCATCAGCATCAGCCAGCTTATTTCGGTGGCAAGGATGGTGCTGCCGAGCGGAGAAAGCGTGAGCGTGCGTTAGTTTGTTCGCCGGATGCGTCCCTGGTGCGGAAGATCTATCTGCCACTGATGGGATACATTCAGGAGATAGAAAGTTTTATGAAATGCAAGTCCGGGTACGTTTGGGGGAAGGTTTTTGGAATGCAGAATTGTTATAATAACGTAGTTTGTGTTTTTCTTTCAACAGACAACCGTGCAGTTTGAACACGTTCTTGGCAAACTATGTAAAAGACGCTTATCTAGCGCGTGGACACAATCGGAACTTGCAGCTTACCATTGAATCGCTTTCGAAGGCACAGGATGCGTGGCGAACCATTATCAGTCCGGAAGAGATGAAGCGACTCGGCCTAACGCGTCCACTATTACAGAACACGCTCATCGTAGAGAATCGTGAGTAAAAATTGTAAAATAATTGTATTACTTCTGCTAACATTTTCGTTATGAACTTCCTTTAATGACCAGGAATTGCCGAAACGAAGAAACTCATCCAAGATCTTCCCACCTACTCCGATGAATTGTTGAAAATGGTCTGTTCGCTGCTGAAGACGTACCGAGAGACGTGTCAGGCCGCGTACCGAGGCATTGTACAGCCAGAAACCGAAGACAAGCGCATCTACAGTGTCGCCTGGCTTAAGGATGACGATATTACGCGATTCTTGAAGTAAGTCTCGATTTAAAAAAAATCCTCCGCGCTCACTTTAGCTAACAACTCCCTTTACCCGTAGATCATTACCGAACTGGACGGATCTGAAGACATCGAACGCCCGCCTAAGGCAACTGCAGCAGAAACGCTTGATCAAAACGGAACCGTCGGAAGAAGAGAGTCCCACCCAGGTGCAGCAGCGCAACGTTCGCGAGGCAGAAATGCTGACCAGCAATCTCGGTGAGGGTGGCATCTCACAGCAAGAGATCCTGTCCGACGTGGGTGTGCTGAAGGAGCTGGCCATACTGCAGGAAAGCATGGAATGGTTCGCGACCCGCATAACGGAGTTTGCTCAGGAGTTGAAAAAACCGATCGTAAACGGTATGGTAAACGCTTCACCCGTTTCAACGCCCGGGTCACCTTCACCGGCCGGTACG
Organism: Anopheles maculatus; assembly: GCA_002091835.1. NCBI lineage: Eukaryota > Metazoa > Arthropoda > Insecta > Diptera > Culicidae > Anopheles > Anopheles maculatus. Next base: position 224,705 of record KZ061858.1, read on the forward strand.
GCAACGATCGTCAACAGTCCGGTCATCGTAAAGGACGGTATGATAAAGGTGCTCATCAATCTGGCACTGGAATTTGAGGAGCTGGCCAACACCTGCCTGTTGGTGCTGCATCTGGAGGTGCGTGTGCAGTGTTTCCACTATCTACGGTCGAGCCCATCGGATCGCTACAAGGCAAACAACCCGAACAAAAACGATTCACTCGAACCGGACGCGAAGGTACTGAAGCTCACGAAGGTACTGTCGGACATGGACGAGGCACTGAGTTCCACTTTGCATCCAAGAAAAACGAAAGTAAGTGAATGGAATTTGCCGCAAAAAAAAGGATCTTCTAACTGTCGTGCGTTCGTTGCTTTCTTTGCAGTATGTCTTCGAAGGTCTAGCACACCTGGCCGCGCGCATTCTTATAATGGCCGCCAACTCTATGGAATACATCGACCATTCGGGCGTCCAACGGATGTGCCGGAATGCGTTGGCACTACAGCAAACGCTCAGCAGCATTACAGCGTCACGGGAAGTCGCACTGGATTATGCCCGTTCCTTCTACGAAATGTTCTATCTAGATCCGGAGGTAACAACCGCCTATACCGCGTAAGACAATCCATGCACGTCCTACTACTATTTTTCTCTATCCCTACGCCAGGAAATCCTCACCTCGATCGTGGAGAAAGGTGCACAGTTTACGGAGATGCAATATCTCAATGCGCTGCAGCTGATCTTCCGCAACCGGGGAATCGCCGATCCGGCCGTTGTCGCATCCTACCAGCAAAAGCTTTCCGATCTGCTCGGCACAAAGCCCGCCCTCGGTGTGACCGTTTAAACCGGTGCCGAACAAAAAACAGGCGCATGCTAGCAGTTAGTGTGTATGTATTTAGAAGTGCGAAAGTTTATCGTACCGCACCGAAACGTTCCGAATCGCACCACTAATAATTGTTGTTTTTTGGGTAAGCATGAAATGATATTGACGCCTTTAAACCGGTGGCAAACGCTGTTCGGAAGGTGCGGTGTTAGAATTAACAAATTGTACTGCAAGCTTGCGCATGCATGCTCTAGGAAACAAATCGATTTGAACATTAGGCAACGCTGCTTTTGCGTTTTTGCGTGTGTGTAGGCATTGCGAAAGGTTGTATTTAACCGTAAGCAGTTAAAGGGGCTACTTGCCGATGTACGATAGCAAAAGATTGACGTTCCGCTGTTTCCCCTCGTAAAGCTTGTAGTGAAGAGTTTTTCCTAAGACATTATCCGGACGGATTGTGAAGCAAAGTGGCAAAGGTGTGGTTCCTTTTTGGTTGAGCAATGCATATCACCCGTTTCGAAGTTGTTCAAAAAACTATTTATTTTCCGTTTTGCTGTACGCTAACACTCTAATTTAACCCAAAATGTGAACAAATTTAACAAGGATCGCAAGCTAATCAAAATTAAGTATATGTTAATGATGCAAACCGTAATGCATTTCCGTATTCTTACCTTTTCTTCCAATTCCAAATTACGTTCGAAACCCATTTTCAAACCGTTTTGTTCGTTTCTGTTATTTCTCTAGCGTAAACAGAACAGCTGCGTAGCTGCTGCATCCGTAAAGTGCTCGTAACGTGGTGCGAACTGAGCCGAATTCAGTATATAGGACAAATAAAAACAAATTCTCCACTGAAATCAAAACATTGCAGCGATCGATTGCAGCTATTAGACAGCAAATAAATCCATCCGAAGCATACCCACAGCACAACCCGTTGGACGTGACTCACTTTCGGACTGCGCGACTGCTGCGTGTCATCCGTGTTCCAGATGTGTGGATTGACCGTACAACGTTCCCTTCCATCACACACACACGGTGAGGGATTTGTAAACAATGGCTCGAAATCATCGCACTCCCAAGAGAACGAAAGACACAGCGTGTGACGAGCATTGCCGATTGCGCCAGCCAGAAGCAAACGGTTGTGGAAATGTACATCGATTTCTTCTTGGTTGTTGGAAAAGGTTGAGACATTTACGTTTGTTTACACAATCACACTGACCACGGCGTTACACGACGGTGAAAAAAAAATCGAATGCTTTACTAAGCGAAGCGCTGCATCTGCAAAGGCTGGAATTAGTTCAACTGTCAAGGTCAGCATCTGGTAAGTTTTGCTTGTTTTTTACTTTACGATACAATTTTATTATTTTGTCAACTCGTTACTACATTTTTTTTCACAAGTCCCTGTTTAAGGGTTTCTCGCTGGGAAGAACAATTGTCATAAATCAACGGCGCAACGCAGATTTGCGTCAAAAAATAATAAGTATTCATTTCCTGCCAAATGTTACACGTTTTACGCACAGCCTTAGAAGTCGGTTCCCCGCACGATTTCTTTGGTGACTGAAGTAACCATTCCTATCAACATTTACCAATGGAAAACCCGGAAAAAGTAACGATGGATATGTTTTTCACGTAATGGAACGTTGTTGAAGCACAAGGAATAACTCTCATCTTGCCAGAGTGCCCTAGCAAAACGGAACTGGAATTGTGTGTATGAGCGTTGTTCCCTTCCCTTGAATTTGCTGGGGGAGAACGTTTCAAACTATGATGACTTGAGCTGAACATGGAAAAATGAAAAATGTGTTGCAATTTTTCATTCGCGCCAATTGTTACAGTGGATGCTCCAAAGAGTTGGAAAAACTCTTTAAAAGTTAACATCTATACATTCATTTTTCTCTTTTTCTAAACCCATATAACCACGGAATGCACATATATTATTGCTCTTCAAATACATACCGGATGAATTATTAAATATTTGCAAAAACAAAAGAAAGAAAGCTCGAAATCAACTCGATTTATGATTGACTTGTGCATTAATATGAAATTCCACCCTGAAATGCACTCATCAAATCCCATTTCGCTTCACATTCTTTTCCATTCCGATGCCAGTGTTTACATCTCTTTGCACGAATGCCGTGTTGATTTACTGTTAATCGAACAGGTTGGTTTGATTTTCCGCCTTTGTGTTCCCTTCCAACCGCCCCCCCCCCCTGAAAAACCCCCCCCACCATCTCCACCGATGAAGCGCAAAAGAAACCGGAAATGCAGCGAGAATTTTGCAAACAAACGGGATCAGCTTTCCACAGCTGCCGTTGATGGAGTTGGGTTTGTTTAATTTTTCCACCTGGCCAGCAGCCACAAAGTACACCGTCCGTCAAACCAATCGGTAATCAACAACCGGAACCTGGTGGCAAAACTTGCCTGGCGGTGAAGATGGAAGTGAAATAAATTTTACATTAATCATAGCTCGTAGCAAATATCTTCTGCAGTTCAATTTTTTTTCCCGCTATTTGCTCGTCACTTTTTTCCATAAGTGAAGCAAAATTTATGCACCTTTTTTGCGGGCCCCTTTTTCTGCATGACGTTGGTGGGGACAGAACGGTCGCAAAGCAAATCGAATAATTCATATTCAACTCTTGATTTTTGCACTTTTCCTGGTTTGTTTTGGTGGGTTTGGAGAAGAACAAACGATTTACAGCGTTTGACACTCATGATTTATTCGTTTATGAAGTTTTCGGTATTGTTGTGAATCGTAATTTATTTCCGGGAGCGCCTAAAAGTATGCAAGCTCTAGAGTTTTAATATTTTCGAGTGATTAACACAGCATTCAGATCACAGTTGAAACATAATTGCATACATTTAGGCGTACACTTTTCACAATCAAAGGAAGTGTGATGTCAGCTGAATAAAGCCACACTAGCCTTCCTACCGAATGGAAACATCCAAATATTGATCACAATGTATCCCTTCTAGTCTCAATAATAAGGGAAAGCCCATAATAAGAGCAAACAAATTGCTTTTCGGTGTCAAAACATCGCTCCACAGCGGGTATCAAATTTCGCCCACCCTTCCCACAACTCACTCCCTCGTTTTAAACTCCGACCACCCTTACCGACCGAACACAAAATGAAGCAATTATTAGAACCAACTGGGAAAGGGATTCACCACTCAACCGAGAAAAGTGGCAACCCCCTTTAACCCGTGACGAGAAAGCGTGCAAACGAGAATCAATTTAGAATGCAATTATTACTTTCACGCGTCTTGCTTCGTACTTTATTATTACGAGCGCCATAATACTGAACCATCAGTAGTGGAGCGTATTAAAATTCGTGCATCCTTTTTTTACAAGTGTTGCAAATTGCTTAAACCAATAAATAACCGATGGTTCGTATGGTTGTGTTTGACCGTGCCACATACCTGGACGCAATACTTCTGCATACATTCTGACCTGCTGCTGCTGCTTCTCGTTCGGCTTTATCTGCACGCACAATCGCAAGGTACCGATGATCCTACGTAAACATATAAAATATGTTCCTCTTCTAACATGGGTGCCATCCGGTTCTTTACACTTTTGTTTTTCCTTTCCCGATCGGATCGATTCCTGTTTATGCTGTTTACCTTTCCCGTTTCGTTGATCAAATTTTGCAAGGTGCTTCATATATCCTTCACATTTGCCTTTGCTTGTCCGTATGTGAGCGTGTGTTTGTGCCGGATTGTCAAGGATAAGGACGTAGCGACGTTGACCGTGCGTCCCATAAAACAGCAGGTGTCAAGTGTAGGCTTTGGGCGCTCATAAATAAAAGCATTAGAAAGGGAATTCTACCGACGAACAGAGCACCATCAAGTCGCAAGTTTATTACACCACAAGCTGAAATAAACGACTGCTTCAGCGCATGGAACGACACATATTCTTACATCAAACCCGTTTCCTTCTTTTCAAGAGTCCTTAGATATAAAGCAAGACTAAACGAACCTTCTTCTATCAATCTCAAAATGCATAAAGAAAATGGACGAGATAATGCGTACAATTAACATCTCATCCACCCAGTCCAGCATAATTTAAACATTATCTTTCTGCAACTTCATGAAATCAAATGAGGTACCAGAAGCATCATTAAAAGTGTCGTCCAGTGAAGACGCACTCGTTGTGCATAATAATGCAGCTTACAGTCACTGCACAACCTCCTGAATGTTTCGTGCAAACGAGCACTTTGCACCACTTTACGTGCTACAGTACGTTGATAACATTTTAATTAAATCCATCCCCGGCCAGCCAGCGTGAGCAGCATGCAAGAAAGTCATTTAGGATTCGCCACTCATGTGTCCACTTTTCAGTTCACAAATGCGCCCAAATCGCAAGGAGTTAAACACAACTAGGAAAAGGCGAAAAATGCGCCCTTTATTTTGACTCACTTTACAAGCAAAAGCATCCGTGAAGGTGCTTTATCCTGTTACGGGAAATGAAAGTAGGCCAACACACGTTCAAGAAGCGTGTGTGAGAGAGTGTTCTTAGAAATTTAAAGAAGGGACCACGGTAACTTACCTGCTACGAACTCCGAATAGGTAAGGGATGCTGTCAATGTCTCTCCAGGGAGACGAGCTGTTTGGCACCAAAATAAAAGGATGTTTCGGAGGGAAAACCGAAAACAAGAAACGCCACTTTTCAGACAAGTGTATTTTACACTACCTGTAACGATTCCAACGAGTCCTCTCCCTGTTGGGAACACGCGTTACGTAAATTGAGGCTGTATTTGACCTACTCTTTTTAAACCAGTCTTGCAAGAACACCGTGTGACGCGATTTTTTTATGATGACACACACGTGGATGAATAGGGCGAGCCAAGTGTGGTGATGAAATGCTGCGCAACAACTGGCAGGCACAGGCACTGTAATTAAATCAGGCAACGATGCAACAGACGCGAATGCAGCAGATTCCTGTTTCTCGGTACCATCGTCAGAACGCGTTTTGCGCACTTCCTCAAATAATAGCTTTCTCTACTGGAGCTACAGTTGATGATGAAAATACCGAATTGCATAACTAATAATTAGTGACAATTATGGGCTTTGGTTGGTTAGCTTTAGCGTCGCAAAGGTGAGGTGATGAAAGATGTCACCAGAGAAAGGAACGTCGAAGCAATTTTACGCATCAACGGGCAGCCAGTACTGTCACCGGCACCTGGCACAGCCTGGGATTCGAAGTAATCTGAACCAGTGTCTTGAAGAATCAACCAACAAGAACGTCCACGGAGAAGCAATGGAGAAAGGGTGGTAATTGATGTGGTCACGTTTCGTTTTTGGACAATTTTCGTGCGCCTCGAGAGAACGTAACAGAATCTCTCTTTCTCGCTCTGTCTACCGATTGTTCTGGTTCTGTGCAAAAAGGTCTTGAAAGGTAACAAGGCAGATAAAAGGGGGTTAAAATTGTTTTTTGGACAGCTATAGCAGAATTTACTTGGTCGCCAACATTTGGGAAGCCAAAGCAATGCGTTCTGCCGTGTGTTGCATGCCACAGTGTCATTTCTTTCGAGATTCAACCTGGGAGGGCACACAGAGGGACGCGAAAATAAAAACTGACGCGTAATTATTCGTGGGAATCGTGCCTCTGTTTGGGGACTTGTAGTAGTACTTTTAAACGACGACGTATAAAGAATTCGACGTTGCAAAACTGTAAATTATTCTTTTAATTTTGTACAAGAAACTATTGAATCTATATAATTATCTTTTCACTATGCCATCCAACAGGAACTTGGATTAAAAAAGAGAGACCTTTAACGGTCTCACTATACTACATCCTCCTCAGTAATTGCATACTTTCAGGCGTTTTGAACACACCAAATCAAGTATGTAACCTAAAAACGTAACAAACTTACACATTCTACCATACATTTATAATGAAGTTGTATGAAATGTGTAAAATAAGTCCTTCGAATCAATCAAATCTATTTTCCATACGTGAAGCAAACTAATCTAATTTTCTTTTTCGTTCTACGCGATTTTAAACTATTCTATTGATTCCGGATTTACATACCGAGATTCTCACTTCGATTGGTTAATGCATATGCAAATAGGTATATCAGTCCTCTCTCACGACACCGGCAAGTTTTCATCAACATTCTACAACGAACACACAAAAAAGTTGCTAAAAATCTCTCCCACCACTGCCAGAAACTAACCAAATCATCAACGTTTTAACAGATGGCGAAATTCTCGTCCCGTAAAACTTCACCCCAAAATTCGAATTCGATCACGCGTCCTCACTCGTACCGTGCCTTACCTTATTCTGCCTTCCCGAGTTCCCAATTTGAACTTGTGTTTATCGGTGCCGATATTGTTCAAGGATTTGCCGTGCCGGTAGGATGCAAATAATGCAGAATGAATGCGCATGAACTTGAACTCCCTTTCGCGCGGAAACCAACCATAGCTTGTGGGTGAAATGGTGGTCGCTTGTAGAACGATAGAAGCAGCATAAAACAAAGAGATAGCTGTGCCGCTTTCCGTCGTCCTCAAATTCGTACTCGTAGAATCGTGACGTTGTATCGGAAGGTATTCTGGCCAGAAGACCGGCTCGTCCTTGTCCTTTCGGTTTGTTTACCCGAGTAACCGAGCTGGAGTAGGAAGCGTATGTTGAATTTGAATCGCCAGTTGCACGAAGACGAAAAACATCGCCATTAGATAAAGAGCGAAAGAGAGATAATAAGGATGATCAGGGAGAGAGAGTGCAAAATCGGGAGAGAAACAGTTACAGTGCATGGTAAATTTTGGGCAGGGACATTATGAAGAACGCAAGTAAAATCTGTGTTTTAACCAATAAACACAAAAAAAATTGAAAATTTTAATTAAATATTAAACTAAAAACTGTGAAAAATCAATTCCCAAATTCCCTTTTTTATATTTGTATTTTAAGAACAACTTGATAAATTGTTTTGTCCAATCGTAAACAGCTCGCTCCCGTTGTGCTGCTCGTGCGATGTTTTACGCTCTCGCCGCGTTACTCCCGCACGCGTTCGTTCATTCTTTAGCGGGAACTGGTCGTGAGCGGGCGTAAAGTGCTGTAGCGCATTTTCGCACCCTCAATATCTACACACATTTCCGTCATCCTTGCTAGCAGAAGGTGGTGTTTCGTGTAAGGTGAGTGTGTGTGTGTGCGTGTTTGTTGTTGTGTGCGGGTGGGTGAACATTTCTGTGCTCGGAGTTTCGCAGCTTGCCGGCGACTCGTCATCATCTGCCGGGTGGTGTATGTGCGCGCGCGCTTCTGTAAACCAAACTAACACCGAAGCCGAATCTACACATCCTTGGATTCCGTGAATGATGCGACCGCGTGTGTAGGTGTGAGTGTCGCGATTACTTCACGACGTAAAAGGATTCCAGCGCACGCCGCGTATCGGTGGCGTTTGGCCAAGATTTGCGGGGTTTTTTTTCGCATTTTTTGGCAAAGATTCATTGCCAACCTCTAGAAGGAATGTGTCCCTGACCGTGTGTATGGCTAAAGAAAAGAAAAACGGATGCGGTAACAAGGTGCAAAAGTGTGCGAATGTGTATGTGCAACGATGCGATGGAAGATAAAAATGGAATATCGTGTAATTAGCTGTGGCGTTTGACGATGCCGATGAGGTTTGTGAATCTTTTCGTCCTCTGTTCGCTACCGACGGTCGGACGAAGCATCGGCACGTGATTGTGGAAGGCGAAACATATTTACGCGAACGTGTGTAAACATAACGCCTAGCGGCGAATTGTGGCGAAATAAACGAAAATGTTTGCGAGTGAATTTCATCAAAACCCCAACCAGAGATGGATAACAAAACAACGACAAACGGGCAAAGAAAGTCATCTTTAATCGTGTGTTTATGGTGATGTTTTTGTTTTAATTTCGGCATCGTAAACATAAACGCAAAGCTTGGGGTTTGCGTGCTGGCAAGAAGTTTGCTAAAAAACCCGTGCAAAGTGCTCCTGCTTCATCCTGCCTTACACCATCCTCACATACAGTTTGAAAGTTGCTTCATTTTCTGCTCGGTTGCACCTGATCGGCCCAGCAGAAGAAGGATAGAACGGGCAAAAAGTATGGATACTTCTTTTCATGCCGTAGTTGCTATGATGATGCCTATGGCTACTGTGTTCGATGTGCCTTGTACTCATTCCCAGCTATCCAGGGAATACAAGGCGTACGTATAGAGGGGACTGTGTCTTGTTGGTGCCTTGTACAGTGTACAGTGAGTGTTTGCGATTTGTTTGGCACCGGTGCTGACCTTCGGTGCATCGATTTTCTCTTCTTGCAGGTGACAGAGACCTCAACGTGTAGCGTCATTCAGTGTGTGTGTGCGTCATCAGGCAGTGAAAAACGTTCGATTTGCTGCATTTGTGGAATATTCTAGTGTCAGTTACGATTTAATTAATTAACAGTGATAAGTGATCATCATACGTAAGAGTGGGCTAGTGTAAACTTAACGCCTTGTTGGTTTGGTGCGTTTCTTGGTGAAAAATATTGGACTTCTGACTTGAGGTGCCAATAGCAAGTCCCTGTGTGTGAGGTGCTACAGTGTGCAAGTGATTTAAGAAAGTATTTTTCAGTATTAAGAATGTTTTGAATAAAAGTGGTGATTTAAATTACTATTGAAGTTGTGCAAAAAGGTAGTCAAAGTGCTTATTGTGAAGCTCAATAAGTTTTAACGGATTTCTCTACAAAAGGATTTTCTTGAAAACGTAAGTATTTGTTTACAACTCATCTTATTTAACTTCACAATCCTTGTAAGCCTGAGGACTTGCCATAAACGTTTTAAAATCTTGGGCTCAAAATCTGTTTGAACCCTATTTTACTGGACAAAGTATTATAATTGATGAATCACACGTTCCTCTTTGTAGCCAAAGTCTGAAGGCTGACATGATGCGATTCAATAAAATTTTTCAAAAAGGTCGTTTATTGTACACAATTTTCAATTGGGATTTCCAACATAATCTCATTCTCTTCATTCGCTACGAGGCTTCCTTGCAGCAATTATCAAACGCATTCATCGTTATGCTTCAACGAACAAGCGACATCAAGCCTCAACAAATGTGGTCCATAAATGTACACAGGGAGAGAGAGTGCAAAATCGGGAGAGAAACAGTTACAGTGCATGGTAAATTTTGGGCAGGGACATTATGAAGAACGCAAGTAAAATCTGTGTTTTAACCAATAAACACAAAAAAAATTGAAAATTTTAATTAAATATTAAACTAAAAACTGTGAAAAATCAATTCCCAAATTCCCTTTTTTATATTTGTATTTTAAGAACAACTTGATAAATTGTTTTGTCCAATCGTAAACAGCTCGCTCCCGTTGTGCTGCTCGTGCGATGTTTTACGCTCTCGCCGCGTTACTCCCGCACGCGTTCGTTCATTCTTTAGCGGGAACTGGTCGTGAGCGGGCGTAAAGTGCTGTAGCGCATTTTCGCACCCTCAATATCTACACACATTTCCGTCATCCTTGCTAGCAGAAGGTGGTGTTTCGTGTAAGGTGAGTGTGTGTGTGTGCGTGTTTGTTGTTGTGTGCGGGTGGGTGAACATTTCTGTGCTCGGAGTTTCGCAGCTTGCCGGCGACTCGTCATCATCTGCCGGGTGGTGTATGTGCGCGCGCGCTTCTGTAAACCAAACTAACACCGAAGCCGAATCTACACATCCTTGGATTCCGTGAATGATGCGACCGCGTGTGTAGGTGTGAGTGTCGCGATTACTTCACGACGTAAAAGGATTCCAGCGCACGCCGCGTATCGGTGGCGTTTGGCCAAGATTTGCGGGGTTTTTTTTCGCATTTTTGTTTTGGCAAAGATTCATTGCCAACCTCTAGAAGGAATGTGTCCCTGACCGTGTGTATGGCTAAAGAAAAGAAAAACGGATGCGGTAACAAGGTGCAAAAGTGTGCGAATGTGTATGTGCAACGATGCGATGGAAGATAAAAATGGAATATCGTGTAATTAGCTGTGGCGTTTGACGATGCCGATGAGGTTTGTGAATCTTTTCGTCCTCTGTTCGCTACCGACGGTCGGACGAAGCATCGGCACGTGATTGTGGAAGGCGAAACATATTTACGCGAACGTGTGTAAACATAACGCCTAGCGGCGAATTGTGGCGAAATAAACGAAAATGTTTGCGAGTGAATTTCATCAAAACCCCAACCAGAGATGGATAACAAAACAACGACAAACGGGCAAAGAAAGTCATCTTTAATCGTGTGTTTATGGTGATGTTTTTGTTTTAATTTCGGCATCGTAAACATAAACGCAAAGCTTGGGGTTTGCGTGCTGGCAAGAAGTTTGCTAAAAAACCCGTGCAAAGTGCTCCTGCTTCATCCTGCCTTACACCATCCTCACATACAGTTTGAAAGTTGCTTCATTTTCTGCTCGGTTGCACCTGATCGGCCCAGCAGAAGAAGGATAGAACGGGCAAAAAGTATGGATACTTCTTTTCATGCCGTAGTTGCTATGATGATGCCTATGGCTACTGTGTTCGATGTGCCTTGTACTCATTCCCAGCTATCCAGGGAATACAAGGCGTACGTATAGAGGGGACTGTGTCTTGTTGGTGCCTTGTACAGTGTACAGTGAGTGTTTGCGATTTGTTTGGCACCGGTGCTGACCTTCGGTGCATCGATTTTCTCTTCTTGCAGGTGACAGAGACCTCAACGTGTAGCGTCATTCAGTGTGTGTGTGCGTCATCAGGCAGTGAAAAACGTTCGATTTGCTGCATTTGTGGAATATTCTAGTGTCAGTTACGATTTAATTAATTAACAGTGATAAGTGATCATCATACGTAAGAGTGGGCTAGTGTAAACTTAACGCCTTGTTGGTTTGGTGCGTTTCTTGGTGAAAAATATTGGACTTCTGACTTGAGGTGCCAATAGCAAGTCCCTGTGTGTGAGGTGCTACAGTGTGCAAGTGATTTAAGAAAGTATTTTTCAGTATTAAGAATGTTTTGAATAAAAGTGGTGATTTAAATTACTATTGAAGTTGTGCAAAAAGGTAGTCAAAGTGCTTATTGTGAAGCTCAATAAGTTTTAACGGATTTCTCTACAAAAGGATTTTCTTGAAAACGTAAGTATTTGTTTACAACTCATCTTATTTAACTTCACAATCCTTGTAAGCCTGAGGACTTGCCATAAACGTTTTAAAATCTTGGGCTCAAAATCTGTTTGAACCCTATTTTACTGGACAAAGTATTATAATTGATGAATCACACGTTCCTCTTTGTAGCCAAAGTCTGAAGGCTGACATGATGCGATTCAATAAAATTTTTCAAAAAGGTCGTTTATTGTACACAATTTTCAATTGGGATTTCCAACATAATCTCATTCTCTTCATTCGCTACGAGGCTTCCTTGCAGCAATTATCAAACGCATTCATCGTTATGCTTCAACGAACAAGCGACATCAAGCCTCAACAAATGTGGTCCATAAATGTACACACAGATTTTATTTCATCCTGACAATTATTTGCAGACCAGCGCGAAAAGTGTAACACATCAATTACAAATGCGACGCAAATGGGTAGGAAAAACGTGTCGACGATGATGAATTTTTAAAATTTGGCACGATTGAACCTCGGCAAGGTTGTAAATTATGCGTTGGACACATTTTCCGCTCAATCACAACGCGATTACACATTCACGATACCTGGGTGTACGTGTGTGCGAAAGAGCTTATACGTAAATAATGTATTGTAAAGCTCTTAATACGTTCATGCCACAACTGTAGTGAATATCATTTTATTCATGAGAATTATATTTCTCACATTAATCTTCTCCCAATAATGCGCCGTACAACCGCCAATAGGCACCAAAATAATTAGGTCAGCATCGTTTCCATCCTTCTCGATCGGCAGAATTCTTCATCGCCCAACGATTCCAGCTTCCTCAGAGCTCCATTATGCCTTCGTTAAGCGGCGAACCCACTTAATAGTAATAGTGTCGCCCCCTGTTCGCAGGTGTGGCCAATCATCTCGTAAACAGTTCCAGCACCGAATCATTTCTCCAAATTCTAGCATGCCACTCAGTGGCGAGTTCCTCACTCACTTGGGACATTCGATTGTCGTGTTTGTTTTTATTTTCTTCGCCGGTTGGCTGACGATTCGCCGTAATTCCGTAACTGATTGGACTGAATAATTTATTTCATTTGCCGGTGTTTTTTTCTGCAGAAGGACATGAAAGAAAACACTTCTCATTTCAAGGTAGAATCGCAATTATGTGAGGCCAAGGCTTAGGCGAGTTTAGTTTTGAGTGCTGAAGAAAAGTGATTTGAATTAAGCGTCAAATCTATTTTACCAGAAAGCATCACCATTCCTGGATCCTTTTTACTAATAACGAAGCAAATGTTGGAGTTTTGTTCTTTACCTCCCGGTAATAGTTCGCAGGAAAACTAGTCCCTACGGGACATGTACCATCGCCTTCTTCAACCCAGCATCTGACCACCCATATAAGAGCTGCTGTTTTTTTTTTCGCTCACACTCCAACCCAAAACGTCAGACCGAATCTTCTCATCCGTCTGATGTTTGCTGGCAAAATACCCAAACCCCAAGCCCCACCCTGCAGTACAGCCCACCCACACGATGTGCCCGCACACACGTACGAATGGGACTGCGCGAGACGTGAAACTGAAAGGAGTCACACAAGCAAAATGTTACGATTAGGCGTGCTCCATTGAAAGGGAAAATAACACCCGACGCACATAAAAAGCAACCAGCAGCCTAGGGCAAAAGCCGTTCGAAGAATAGTGGGAGAGAAGCAACAAAAAAAAAGATCATGTCCAACGCGTCGTGCTGGTGAAATCTTTCCACGTGCGGGAAATTGGTCCAGAGATTGGCAGAGGTCCTTCTGAGGAATGGAGTTCGTTGGGTGGGGCTCGGAGGTTAGGTAGAATGATGGGGGGAGGAAAAACACATCGTCTCGTAGCGAGCTTTCACTATTGCAAACACGTACCGGCACTTTTACATGTGTTTCATTAGCACGTCGTCCAGGGCAAGGACAAAGCTTTAGGCCCGGTAGGCTTAGAGGACTCCTCTTTTTTGCCATCATTAGCTACCATTTACCCATTCACCCAGGACCTGGGGTTTTGTGGGTGGGTGTTTTTCCGTTCATTTGATTCCATTTTCTTAAAGACCTTTCGTGGCGCATTGATACACCGATCGGGCCCGGCTGATAGTGGATGCCGGTGTTCGGCCTAAAACAGTGCCAATATTATTGCTTGCGATAAGGAGTACGATGATGATGATCATGGTGAGCACAGTGGCGGGTGAACGACCGAAAAATGCGTATTCCATCGTAGAGGCCATACACGAGCGTGATTTTGTGCTGAATTTGCAAAGTTTACGATAGACATTCGGCGGTAATGATTATCTTCACAGCCGATAAGCGAAATCCGGAAGGATGGGATGGTTATGAGATTTTTGGAGGCGTACATTAAGACGCCCTTTATTCTAATACATTCTTGGGATAGCAATTTTTGAGAATTTTTATACTAATTTTCCCAGTAATTGTCCCTTTTTAAATCGATCAAAACAAGCTGTTTGCGCCTAGCCGGTAGGCTATACGCATCACCTAGTTCGAAAAAAGAGCATCTAAATCATTTCGTGACTAAACTTTTACGTTCTATTGCTTAACTATAATATGGAGTGCAAAAACAAACATGGCTGAGTAGAGAAAACAGATTTCTTGTTAAACTTATGTCTTTTTGTGTGTTCATGATAGCACAAAACGCACCATCACATTGCATTGGCCACACACATGAAAGGAACGAAATTGCATTTGTTCCATCGTTTAGGCGTTGTTTTTCTACCCATTACTGGTCGAACGATTTGTATGGAAATTAGCTCCACTAAAACAACGCTTTCCCCGTTTTTCCCCGCCAAAAGCAGGCGCCCCCTGCTAGGCAATTTAATTCCATTTAACAAATCCTCTATTTGTTGCATTCTGATGCTGCCGGCCTTCGTACGAAAACGAATTAGTCCGTAGTTTTGTATTCTCCATCGGAAAAGCTTTAACCGAGGCCCTGGCTTCCCCTTATGTTTTTGCAAACGCTAACAGCTAGAAGCTTATTTTCGTAGATAAAACCGGGTGTACGTGAACTATACGAGCTATGGATGCGCAAAATACAAAAACATATTCAACAGCCTATGGTCGATGTTTGGGCGTGGATTATTCCAGGTCGGACGGACGGTTGAAAGCAGAATGAAACAAATTTGTAGCAAAGCTCCAAACGCTGGAATAATGCATGCTCGCGTGTGTGTATGTGCCTGTTGTGCTGCATTTTCACCGTCCGGAAAATCCATTGCTCCCTCCTGACTGTTAGCTTTGGCGGTGAGCGCTCTGTGTCCCGGGGTCCGTGGGTACGTGCTTGCCGACCGTGTACTTCAAATGTTTTAGCCCCGGAAGCCATCTGCAAAAAAAGTGCCACAATGTACGTACATTATCGGCCTCAGTAAGCTTTTGTACGCGCGAGCCGTGTTTCCATTGAATGTGAATGATTTTCCGTCCCGCAGGAGATCCCCGTTCGTGAAAATGCATTCGATAGGCGGATTATCGTATGCCATGGAATTCAGCAAACGCATCGGTACGACCCCGTGGACAATGTGTAGTGATGCTATGCCTAGTCGGGATGCCATCCTGGTGCCGAATGTGATGAGCGTCTGATGCATCGTTCATTGGCAGGAAACAGTGGGATATGGGAAAACAAACCTGGCGAGAGACAGCGGATAAAGCCACGTTCGAAACATCACTTTAAATGTGACTAATTAAACCGGCCGCTGACAAGCTTTCGCGCGAGAGCTGTTATCATTTGTTTGGGTTGTGTTTGTTGAAAGGCTAAGCTGGTCTTATTTCAACAGTTGCCATCACTCGTTAATAGTGTGCTGTTGAAGCTTTATTCACCCTTGATGATGTTTGATATTTCTTTTTTAATTTCAATTACGATGAATGATAAGACCGTTGCATACATTCAGGCGATATTCTGTCAATTAAATTTTTTATTGTTAAGTTGCTTTTTAAAATGTGTTTACTTTATATTCATTTCGCTGATTTAGCACAAAAACCATGCCCATAGAAGAGAGCAACAGATCAATAACGCCAGCGACACAGAACTCAACAAAACGAACCTTGCCCATCATAACGAACCTTGCTGTTAACGTCGATAGGATGCTCCAAGCAAACTATTCGGTATCCAGCCGAACGTATCAAACCCTTCTGGGAAACATCGGTTATCGGGCCACCCTTTGTGATGTGAGACAAAAATGCAACCGTCTAAAATCTTGTTTTTGTCACCTCTCGCACTCGATCCTTTCGGATCCATTTTCGCAGTTTTCATATTCAGCAAATGAATGACCCTAGTGCTACGGTCCGGATACGGTATACTCCTGCTCCATCAGTAAAATCAGCGTGCTATTATCGATCCAGCGCCCGTCCGGCGCTTCCGGCACGAGATGCGAGATGGTTTGCGTTGGTTTCATCCGGCTACGTTCAACTCGGTGACTTTGTTGCGCCGTGCGAAAGGAAACGTTGAGCGTTGTGTTTGAAAGCAAGGATGATTGTGCCGGGCCGGACCCCAATGGTGAGCACAAAGGTGTGAATATTTGCGAATGTTGGCCACCAAGACCGTGGGCGGGTTTTAGTTTTTTGGGTGCTATCCTGAAAGTCATGCATTTTCCAGCTCATCGGTTGAATGACGTGGAGATGTGAGATGTGCTTTTGAGTAATGAGAAAACGTGGGATGTGCTCTTTTTGTTGTCGGGAACATATCCACTCTTCTTCAATGTTTAATTTATTC
>KZ061858.1:245197-270744 GCA_002091835.1 Anopheles maculatus
CACAAAACGCACCATCACATTGCATTGGCCACACACATGAAAGGAACGAAATTGCATTTGTTCCATCGTTTAGGCGTTGTTTTCCTACCCATTACTGGTCGAACGATTTGTATGGAAATTAGCTCCACTAAAACAACGCTTTCCCCGTTTTTCCCCGCCAAAAGCAGGCGCCCCCTGCTAGGCAATTTAATTCCATTTAACAAATCCTCTATTTGTTGCATTCTGATGCTGCCGGCCTTCGTACGAAAACGAATTAGTCCGTAGTTTTGTATTCTCCATCGGAAAAGCTTTAACCGAGGCCCTGGCTTCCCCTTATGTTTTTGCAAACGCTAACAGCTAGAAGCTTATTTTCGTAGATAAAACCGGGTGTACGTGAACTATACGAGCTATGGATGCGCAAAATACAAAAACATATTCAACAGCCTATGGTCGATGTTTGGGCGTGGATTATTCCAGGTCGGACGGACGGTTGAAAGCAGAATGAAACAAATTTGTAGCAAAGCTCCAAACGCTGGAATAATGCATGCTCGCGTGTGTGTATGTGCCTGTTGTGCTGCATTTTCACCGTCCGGAAAATCCATTGCTCCCTCCTGACTGTTAGCTTTGGCGGTGAGCGCTCTGTGTCCCGGGGTCCGTGGGTACGTGCTTGCCGACCGTGTACTTCAAATGTTTTAGCCCCGGAAGCCATCTGCAAAAAAAGTGCCACAATGTACGTACATTATCGGCCTCAGTAAGCTTTTGTACGCGCGGGCCGTGTTTCCATTGAATGTGAATGATTTTCCGTCCCGTAGGAGATCCCCGTTCGTGAAAATGCATTCGATAGGCGGATTATCGTATGCCATGGAATTCAGCAAACGCATCGGTACGACCCCGTGGACAATGTGTAGCGATGCTATGCCTAGTCGGGATGCCATCCTGGTGCCGAATGTGATGAGCGTCTGATGCATTGTTCATTGGCAGGAAACAGTGGGACATGGGAAAACAAACCTGGCGAGAGACAGCGGATAAAGCCACGTTCGAAACAGCACTTTAAATGTGACTAATTAAACCGGCCGCTGACAAGCTTTCGCGCGAGAGCTGTTATCATTTGTTTGGATTGTGTTTGTTGAAAGGCTAAGCTGGTCTTATTTCAACAGTTGCCATCACTCGTTAATAGTGTGCTGTTGAAGCTTTATTCACCCTTGATGATGTTTGATATTTCTTTTTTAATTTCAATTACGATGAATGATAAGACCGTTGCATACATTCAGGCGATATTCTGTCAATTAAATTTTTTATTGTTAAGTTGCTTTTTAAAATGTGTTTACTTTATATTCATTTCGCTGATTTAGCACAAAAACCATGCCCATAGAAGAGAGCAACAGATCAATAACGCCAGCGACACAGAACTCAACAAAACGAACCTTGCCCATCATAACGAACCTTGCTGTTAACGTCGATAGGATGCTCCAAGCAAACTATTCGGTATCCAGCCGAACGTATCAAACCCTTCTGGGAAACATCGGTTATCGGGCCACCCTTTGTGATGTGAGACAAAAATGCAACCGTCTAAAATCTTGTTTTTGTCACCTCTCGCACTCGATCCTTTCGGATCCATTTTCGCAGTTTTCATATTCAGCAAATGAATGACCCTAGTGCTACGGTCCGGATACGGTATACTCCTGCTCCATCAGTAAAATCAGCGTGCTATTATCGATCCAGCGCCCGTCCGGCGCTTCCGGCACGAGATGCGAGATGGTTTGCGTTGGTTTCATCCGGCTACGTTCAACTCGGTGACTTTGTTGCGCCGTGCGAAAGGAAACGTTGAGCGTTGTGTTTGAAAGCAAGGATGATTGTGCCGGGCCGGACCCCAATGGTGAGCATAAAGGTGTGAATATTTGCGAATGTTGGCCACCAAGACCGTGGGCGGGTTTTAGTTTTTTGGGTGCTATCCTGAAAGTCATGCATTTTCCAGCTCATCGGTTGAATGACGTGGAGATGTGAGATGTGCTTTTGAGTAATGAGAAAACGTGGGATGTGCTCTTTTTGTTGTCGGGAACATATCCACTCTTCTTCAATGTTTAATTTATTCTGCTTCTAAAAAAAACTTGTGCTTTTTCTTTGTTCAAAACACCTGATACTCAGTCTCAGGCTTCATTCCTACTCAGGAGCACCTGCATAACAAATTGGCTCTCCGTGTGCGTATACCTGGTGGTGTAGAATAATTGATCAATTTCCGTTCAACCATGAATCATTGGAGCGTCCTGGTTCCTGGTGCGTACGTACGTAGGTTTGTGGGTTACCTTTTTACCCTTCCGCAGGATGCTCTATCTAAATTGAAATCTAAATTGAACTAACACACCAGATTAGTGTCAACGACTTTTATGAAATATGATTAGTTTTACCTCTTTCGTGTGACCTGATTTCATCGTCCGTCGGTTTGTTTGGTGTTTTTTGTAATAGTTTCAGTTTGTTTCCTCACACTTTTAATTTGCTTTTCGCTGAGTTTCTGTTGAGAGATATCCTGGATGCGCAATTTATAGCAGGACTATGGAAAACAGCGCTATAAAAAGTTATGTTCAAATGTCCACACTAAAATTTAAAACTATATTGCATATCTTCAGGCGTTCTTATCATCAAATCAATGCTTTTAGCTTTTGTATATCGACATCTTCCGTCCGTTTAACTTGCTAAGCACAAAACGATAATAGCGCTGCTATATTTTCAAGGATTTCATCCATTCAGCTCTCAACTATATTGACTACAGTTTGTCAACCGCGGTCCATTCTTGTCAGCCAAAACAGCCAGCCAAGTAATCCCGAAAAGCTACAGATTATCCGCCAGAAGAATAGCTAAACGATTTTCTTCTCTATCGTTCCCGGCCCAAACCAAAGCCGTTACGATGTTCGCGTTTATATCAGGCGCTCGGTTGTAGAAATCGCTGCTTCCGTAATTCGTTCCAATTGTGAAAAGCTGGCCAGAGAGCGTTCGGCCAACAGCGGAAGCTTCCTGTGGACTGCCGCCGATTTTGGTCCAGCTATCGATTTTCCATCGAGAAAAATGTCTTTGGTATGGGGTTTTTTTCGATTCTTTATCTTCCTTCCTATCCTTTTTCCGACGATTTTCTTTAAGAATTCAATCGATTAGAAGAACTTGTGCCCTCCGTGTGCCCGATACAATCATTTCGAGCGTTTTCACATGCGAAAGAATCACAAAAGAACCCGGCCATCTCCGTGTTTACTTACACAAAGTTCTCTTGTTCGCAACCAGCAGACCTAGATAGTGGTAGAGCGCCTGCCGTGTTTTTTGTCTTATCCCTTGAATAAATATTAGCAATCTGCACATTTTCCCGTGCGCCGATTCTTTTGCATGGAAACATAAACAAAACGCCTGCCGTCCGTTTTCAATCGCGCTCAACGTGCCTCATAAGGGAGGAAAAACTTTCCTGCAAAAGGCGAGATCCCAAAAACAGTCAAACATGGTTTCAGCACCGTGACCAAATTTTCGCAATTTCACACGTTGCACAAATGTTGCACAAATTTTCCAAATTATGTTACCCCTTCGGGTGTATTTTTCCCGCTCATACTCACACCACCGACGTCCGTCCGACGCCTAGAGCGGAACTACGAAAATGATTCACCGGTGCACGAACGACAAACGACTCTACCAGCATTCTGCCCTGGAAAAACCCCCTTTTTTTGTTATTTCTGTTTGCCAATTTCGGCCCGCCTCACGTGCCCCGATCGAGGAAAAAGGATTTAATTCGTCTTGTGAGTGTGTTTTGTGTCAGTCTTTTTTTTTTGTTTTGCTCCGTCTTTTATTGTGCGAACAATGTCCCTAACCCTAACGACGGTTTTGCACTGCAACTGATGGCGGTTGTTTGGTGGATGAAATTATCTTTGCTAAAACTAGTTGTGCCCAAACAAAAAAAAAACGAGAACACAATTCTTAACGAGCGTAGCAAATAGAAAAACAAAACCCACACGTGTACGTGTGTGTATTGCCTGTGTCTCACCGTAATAGCTAATGCCGAAATAAAAATGCCGGCGAAAAGGAAAATTAAATTCGTTGCGTCTCATTCCACCGGGGCAAGCTGTGGCAGCATACAAGGAACAAGCGGCACATATCATGGAAAATCATAAGCAAAAAGTCACGTTAAACATATTTCAACTTTGTGCCCCGGTCCTGGTGGCATGTGTGCTCGTGTTTGGCAACTTGTGTTCGCCCGGTTCCTGCTTTTTCTCTCGTGTCTTCCAACGATTGTTCACCTCCAGTCGGCGATTCTACGCAAAAATGCTTTGTTACCACACGCCGTTTGAAGTTATATGATTGTCCTTAGCCCCATCGTACATATGCGCACGTAGATGGGTGAATGTGCAGCATAACTTTTTGATTTCATTCCACCCAATCGGCTGGTGGCCTTTTGCCTGGACGAAGTGCAACTGTTTTTCCTGTTTTTATTTTCGTGTGTTTTTTCATATCCTTCGCGTATCCTGTGGACATGCAGGCAGCATTTTTTTGTACCAGAAAGAGAAATAAAAAAATAGGAGTGTGGGATGATATTTTTATGTCCTGCTTCGGACACTTCCGTCGAGGGTTATGGTGATGGAATAAAAGTTTGATTTACGCCCAACCGACTGTACCATGAAGCGCGTGTGCTGGAAACACTCGACAAAAGTCGTCTAAAACTACAAAAACTGAACGTGGAGTTCAGAATTTTTGCTATTTATTTAGTTTAGTTTTTTCCTTTTATTTGTTTTACCTAGTCTATTTGCTACACTAAGCCAGGAAGTCGTCATCGCCATTGTTTCGCGTGTGCAAAATTATTGATATTAAGTTGCGCCACGCCACTGGGTATAAATAATATAACTGATGATGATTGGCATCATGCTACTCAGCACAATGGATGTTCTGCAAAAAAAGCCGAATGTCCTTTGGAGAGTTGTTGAAGTGTGACTGCATTCGTGTTGGCATTTGTGAAGTGGTTCGTTCTCTCGCCCATCCTTGTGCGTACATGGCACCGCAATGCACTCAACCAAACCCTAGACGACTAATTGCTACAGCTGAAGAGTGTACGGAAGGACACTCGTTTCACTGCAAACGAATGACAGCACCTAGGGAGAGTGTCAGCAACCCGGACACCGAGGTAAAACCACTGATGTCATGTTCTTTTGAATTGTTTCATTAATGCACTCGAAATTTTTGACGAATTTTAATTCCAATTTATGCTCGTACTTGACGTGATTGTTTCGAGTGTGTGGCTTGTCTGCTTGTTTGTAGATTTAACTTCACATCCGTTGGTTAGTTTGGCAAAATCTGGCAAAAACGTTCCCGCTCACTGTACCTTTCTAATCGACACTCTCACTCAGGACTTCATTAGAAACTCTGTTGTCAGTAATGTACGCTTCATCGCACTAAACGGTTCCTCCTGTATTCACCTCCAGTATATCAATGCTTCCTTTTTTCGCCCACCGGAAGCGAGCTTTCATTTCATTTCCGACTAAAATTTCACCACAACACCGCCCTACTCGGGGTCATCATCGACTTCGGGGCCGGGAATCAACCGGGAATCAGCTCGAGGAATGTCAAACACTTTTGACCGAGCACCCCGTCACATGGGCATCTCATCTCAAAAGCCTTCTCTCATTGCTGGAAAGCTTTTCATCATGTACTCCACCCAACAGCACGGAGGATGCTCTTTTTGCCATCCAATATCCGTTGCTGCGTTGGGGTTGTGTGTGTGTGTTTTCGCCTGACTAATAGGAGACGACGCTAGGTCGATAGGTCGCTGCGCAATCAGTGACTATCAATTGATTTCAATTTAAATTCGATTTCCTCATTTATTGAGCACCCGAGGGCATTAAATAGCGTCGGCCCGGTCGGGGATGGAAGGACCACAGGACCACAGAAACTGATATCGGTTTGCCAATTTGCTGACAGCAGCAAGCCGTTCGGCGTCCTTCCGACTCATCTGGCTGTGCGAGTAGCTGCTGGTGTGATTAGGAGGCTGTTTGCACGTGTTTGGTAAAGTCAGTCTTTTGAAGCAGCACCAGAGTCTTGTCAGGAAGCGTTCGAAACAGCGTGCTGACAGAAAGACGATGCTGTATCTAGAAGGAAATCGTGGTAATTGGCATTTTCTTTCAGTACTCTTGACCTTGTCGCGTGGTTTGATTGAGAAGGAAGGATCTTTTCGTATCTGAGCTCATATTGATTTTGGAAGAAGTATATCCTTATAGCCAAAAGACTCGTCTATCGGTGAGGACACATCATCATTCGATTTGCATTTTCTACTCAACGCCCTCTCTCTCTAATTTTCACATGATTTAGATTGGTTTGAGGTTCTAGAGCGTGTGTTGACAGAATAGTTCCAACCTCTGCAATAAGAACATTCCTCTTTATCATGCGATAGGGAGTGCCTTCAAGATATCGTTTTACTTCCGTTCTTTGTGCTGTGGAAAAACTTTCCCCTCGATATCGCAGTGTCTTCTTATCGTTTGTTCTAACTCCGACTAACCCTCCGTAAATCTTTGCCATAAAAACCCATCCCTGCTGGTAAGACGGTTTCATGTTGGCAAGGCAAAAGTTGCGACACGCAACATAACCGTCGTTTCTGTATCGCGCGAATAATTTTCGGTGCCCTTTCTTCCGAGTGAAGCAAATCAAGATCAAAAGTTAACATTAAAAGCGATTGCTTCGTGATAGCATGCAAGCACTCTAGCACTTCGGGAGGGTAAGAAAAGTTTCAAGACACTTACACGGTTCCTTCGCCATTTTTATAGACGAACACTCTCTGCCGAGATCCGTCAAAATGTGTAGTGATGCAGTTAAGATGGAGGACTTTTAATTTACTTAAATTCTACATCGCAAGTCTATTTGATGTATGCTGTCTGTCGACAAGTGCCTTCAACATCCAGTAATTCCGGCTCTGTGTGTAGCTCCTTAACTTGCTACGCAACCACTCTTGTTGGAGTTCCTTTCGTACAGTCGTCTGTCTGTTCCCCTAATTTTCTCACCCACCCTATTACACCCTTCGCTATCTGGTTGAGGTTTTGTATCCTTTTTCGGGCCGATTCAATATTTGCCCAAGCTATTTGTAATTCGAAATTGCAAAACTCAAGTGGATCCTATCGAAATATCATCACCGATTCCACCGCTTGGCTGCTTGCATTTTGAGAATGTTTTTTCAAAGCTTAAACAGGGTGGTACCGCTTTCGTCAAGAATAGCATCCCACCCAGACAAGGATGAAATATTCATTCCGTTCTGTATGGTACGTGAAGAAAAGGTTCCGGAAAACTGCTGCTGGTGCTGGAAATGTCTGTATCAACTACCTCCAACCAGACACTCCTTCAACAATCTTCTTTCGCTCTCAATCTAGCTTCACTACGAAGAACCACAGTAACCGCAACAAAAACCACAAAACGGTAAGCAACGACCTTTCTTCCTGTGAAACACACACACGCACGCTCACTTCATGCTGGATTATCCTTCTGGTTGTTGTCGGATCGGCCAACAAACGGGGGCTGGTTTCCCTTTTTTTCATACTCGGACAGTGTTTGACACTCCTTCGTTCGGGCAAGGTGCTTTAGCTTGCAACTATGTTACAGCAAGTGAGCAACTCCTCTGAGGTCTGTGGTTGATGTCCGCATACAAGCACCGGATACGGAAAATGATGATGATGATGATGATGATGGTGGAGGCTATACTTCCGGGATGCTGCAGACACACTCGTCTATTGACTCATCGAAATCCAACAGTCCGACAAGATGCATCTGCATCTGAATGCAAATGCAAATAATTCACATCGGACGAACAGTTCTGCATAGGTTGTTCTATTGTGTGTACGTTCAATGCTAGGACAAGTATAATTCGTTTATTGTAGGAAAACATATTTGCAATGAAATTCTCGTTACTTGCACAGATTCTTATAGGTTCATGGTAGGGTTGTCTCAAATGATATGGCATTCAGATACAAGACTATGCGTTTATAGTTCTAAAAGTATGGGTAACTACGCTATGGCAATGTGTTCTTCAAAATACGATAAAATCCTATAAAATTAGAGCAACTTTTCTAGAGAGCAATCAGTTTTGAAGACATCAAGAGACGTTCCCTAGCATATAGAAACACATTAAACAATTGGTTTGTTTTTCTTCTACATAAATCACATTCTCATATTCTTTCAAATAACATTCCAAGAGTACTCTTGTTTGCCCAAAGCAACACGTTGCCATGACCGCAAGCTTCACCGATCTGGACGCAGCTTATCCTCCACTTATACAGTATTGTTGTCACTATCCAGCAACGGATTCAATTACCGCCCATTTTAATTGCTCCATCACTCTTAATTAGCTCCGGAGGCGAAACGACCTTCACCTTTTAATGCCCTTTTATCAGTGGTGTCCGCCAACGAACGGTCGACCGTTTCCCCGGAATCTAACCCAAACAAAGCACCGCTGCTCCCGAGGCGATGGCAAGCGAGTTTCGCAATCAATCATTTTATTTTCAAAAGCCGTTCCGAACCGCCCAACCGGTCGGGATAACGAGCTCGTCTAAGTTTCGTCCATTTTGCCGGAACAAAGACAGATTTGCCTACGGATGTCTTCTGAGAGTGGCGCACCGATGGATAACGCTTGGTGCCGTAATAAGTTCGAGCTCTGTATGCGATAAAGGAACGTGTGTCCACATTAGCCCATTCGATGCTTTTTGACTAGCGACGTTGAAAGTCATTGCGTTGAGTCATGCTGTAAGAATCCGAGCACTTACACACACACACACACACGCTACGTGCATGCGGTAACTTCGTTGGAGTTAGCGTCACCCGTCACTTGTGTAAGGATAGTATCAAATTCGACCGCCTCATATTGGATTACCGTGTGTCGCAAGTGTGTCTGGTGAAAATTGGACACACAACGTCTATCCGATACGTGGCGAGCGAGTTGTGACATTAACTTGCGCTTTTTTGGGTGGGCTGCTGAGCTATGTGTGTGTAACACCGTCACTCATCACTGTTGGGCTATAGAATAGTTGCTACAGTGCCACCTAAGGCGTACGTAAATTCTGATTGATAAATAGCTTAGCTCAAGTATCCTCTATGTTGTTGTGTAAAGATAGTCCCGATGTGTCTACATCGTACAATGGGTTTGCCAGCTACACAGTTAAGTGCTCATTCAACCGTACCAGAAGCTAAGCGGATGGCTTAATTTTCGATAAATGGTCTTATTCCTGCGAAAGCCAGTGTTACAGGTGAAATCGATAGGACTTTTGAGCGGATTGGATTCCCCAACAAGTTCTTGGGAACGTTTACATAAACGAAATACCTGATCCTTAGTTCTGGTACAAGTTTCAAAGACATTTAAGAAGACTTGGAGCTTGAAATATTTTCGACTGGTTGACATATTCCATTCCATTACAAATTATATTCAAAATATGCAATAAATTTCACAATAAAGCGAAGAACTTCATGCTCCATCTTTGTGTTCCCATTAAAATAACTCCATCGGCTGGTTATTTATCGATTCCGCTGAACATCATCACACCGTGGGGTACACTTTGTTGTTTCGGTGTTTTTGTTTTTATTTTCGCTCTCGGTGCATAAATTATCTTCTGTCGTCCAGCTCCATTCATGCTGTGGCGACGCCTTTACCACGCATCCCGTACTACCATAAGTACATTAATTTCATACGTTTTCCAACCAGACACTCCTTCAACAATCTTCTTTCGCTCTCAATCTAGCTTCACTACGAAGAACCACAGTAACCGCAACAACAACCACAAAACGGTAAGCAACGACCTGTCTTCCTGTGAAACACACACACGCACGCTCACTTCATGCTGGATTATCCTTCTGGTTGTTGTCGGATCGGCCAACAAACGGGGGCTGGTTTCCCTTTTTTTCATACTCGGACAGTGTTTGACACTCCTTCGTTCGGGCAAGGTGCTTTAGCTTGCAACTATGTTACAGCAAGTGAGCAACTCCTCTGAGGTCTGTGGTTGATGTCCGCATACAAGCACCGGATACGGAAAATGATGATGATGATGATGATGATGGTGGAGGCTATACTTCCGGGATGCTGCAGACACACTCGTCTATTGACTCATCGAAATCCAACAGTCCGACAAGATGCATCTGCATCTGAATGCAAATGCAAATAATTCACATCGGAGAACTATAAACGCATAGGTTGTTCTATTGTGTGTACGTTCAATGCTAGGACAAGTATAATTCGTTTATTGTAGGAAAACATATTTGCAATGAAATTCTCGTTACTTGCACAGATTCTTATAGGTCCATGGTAGGGTTGCCTCAAATGATATGGCATTCAGGTTCAAGACTATGCGTTTATAGTTCTAAAAGTATGGGTAACTACGCTATGGCAATGTGTTCTTCAAAATACGATAAAATCCTATAAAATTAGAGCAACTTTTCTAGAGAGCAATCAGTTTTGAAGACATCAAGAGACGTTCCCTAGCATATAGAAACACATTAAACAATTGGTTTGTTTTTCTTCTACATAAATCACATTCTCATATTCTTTCAAATAACATTCCAAGAGTACTCTTGTTTGCCCAAAGCAACACGTTGCCATGACCGCAAGCTTCACCGATCTGGACGCAGCTTATCCTCCACTTATACAGTATTGTTGTCACTATCCAGCAACGGATTCAATTACCGCCCATTTTAATTGCTCCATCACTCTTAATTAGCTCCGGAGGCGAAACGACCTTCACCTTTTAATGCCCTTTTATCAGTGGTCCCCGCCAACGAACGGTCGACCGTTTCCCCGGAATCTAACCCAAACAAAGTACCGCTGCTCCCGAGGCGATGGCAAGCGAGTTTCGCAATCAATCATTTTATTTTCAAAAGCCGTTCCGAACCGCCCAACCGGTCGGGATAACGAGCTCGTCTAACTTTCGTCCATTTTGCCGGAACAAAGACAGATTTGCCTACGGATGTCTTCTGAGAGTGGCGCACCGATGGATAACGCTTGGTGCCGTAATAAGTTCGAGCTCCGTATGCGATAATGCAAAAAGGAACGTGTGTCCACATTAGCCCATTCGATGCTTTTTGACTAGCGACGTTGAAAGTCATTGCGTTGAGTCATGCTGTAAGAATCCGAGCACTTACACACACACACACACACACACACACACGCTACGTGCATGCGGTAACTTCGTTGGAGTTAGCGTCACCCGTCACTTGGGTAAGGATAGTATCAAATTCGACCGCCTCATATTGGATTACCGTGTGTCGCAAGTGAGTCTGGTGAAAATTGGACACACAACGTCTATCCGATACGTGGCGAGCGAGTTGTGACATTAACTTGCGCTTTTTTGGGTGGGCTGCTGAGCTATGTGTGTGTAACACCGTCACTCATCACTGTTGGGCTATAGAATAGTTGCTACAGTGCCACCTAAGGCGTACGTAAATTCTGATTGATAAATAGCTTAGCTCAAGTATCCTCTATGTTGTTGTGTAAAGATAGTCCCGATGTGTCTACATCGTACAATGGGTTTGCCAGCTACACAGTTAAGTGCTCATTCAACCGTACCAGAAGCTAAGCGGATGGCTTAATTTTCGATAAATGGTCTTATTCCTGCGAAAGCCAGTGTTACAGGTGAAATCGATAGGACTTTTGAGCGGATTGGATTCCCCAACAAGTTCTTGGGAACGTTTACATAAACGAAATACCTGATCCTTAGTTCTGGTACAAGTTTCAAAGACATTTAAGAAGACTTGGAGCTTGAAATATTTTCGACTGGTTGACATATTCCATTCCATTACAAATTATATTCAAAATATGCAATAAATTTTACTCTACAAATCACTCTACAAATACTCTGCGTCACTGTTGAGCAAACGAAGCAAAGAACTTCATGCACCTTTGTGTTTCCATTAAAATAACTCCATCGGCTGATTATTTATCGATTCCGCTGAACATCATCACACCGTGGGGTACACTTTGTTGTTTCGGTGTTTTTGTTTTTATTTTCGCTCTCGGTGCATAAATTATCTTCTGTCGTCCAGCTCCATTCATGCTGTGGCGACGCCTTTACCACGCATCCCGTACTACCATAAGTACACCGAATATACCGGTTATTGGAGGATGCGTTACGAACAGTATTTAAAACATTGGACACTACGCACGGCCATCAATATCGAGCTGCCGAGTCACACAACGATGCACCAAGGTTTTTTTTTCCCCGCCTGGTTGGTCAACATATCCACTCCAGGACACCGGAGCTCGTTGTAAACAATTTCAGCATAATTAATTTCCGAATAACTTCCCGCTCCCGATGTTATGCCTAGGCTTGCCACATAAAGCGAGACAACTTTGCAGTGACGTAGGCCATGGTATATGGTGTGCGGATGCATATTTTTAAGGTGTTGCGTATCGAGCAGAAGCATTAATTTCTAGCACCCGCATGCATCCCGAAACCACAACCGAGCGTCCCATATGTGATCGAAACGCCCGCTCCCCAAAACAGTGCACCCACCGTGCTCAGCGGAGCTAAACAAAACATAAAAACCACGGTAAAGCGTGCGTGAATAAGTAATGCGATCGAATGTTTATGTCCGGCGCAAAAGGGAGGGATTAACGGTGCGGTCCCGGTCCCGGGGCCCCGGGTGGAAAATGGTGATCAAATTTAGTTTCGCCTGTATTTTATCAGCCAAGGGCACACATAAACTGTGCTGGGCGCTCGTTGGAATTATGTTATTTTGATAGGGTTTTCAATTTAATTTGGCTTTGGATTTATTTGCCATTATCCTGGCTTTTATTTCTATAATTACGAAACAGATATAGGTTTTGCTGGAGTTGCTAGGCGTCCGTTCTAGATTACTGTTTAGATACAGACATCTATTTCGAAATCAATATTAATCATACAAACTTAACATCCTCATGGTCCTTATTCAATTCCGTAACGTTGTCTTAAACCTTAAAGCATTCAATCTGAGGAATTCGGAAGTTCATTAATTATAAAATAAGCTCGACCATTTGCGGCAAGGCTATCCACTTATCTATCGCGCTTATAAACTCGAACCGTTTCATGATCTGCAATTCCATTTTTGTGTATTTTTTGCCCACCGCAGTAGTTAGTATGCACGTACCATATTCACAGTGCTCGATCACACTTTCAAGCCTTCCCGGCAAAAGTAGCTTTGCGTGTAATAACTCCCCGAGGAGCACTAGAATCGGCACAG
This sequence comes from Anopheles maculatus, assembly GCA_002091835.1. Lineage (NCBI taxonomy): Eukaryota > Metazoa > Arthropoda > Insecta > Diptera > Culicidae > Anopheles > Anopheles maculatus. The sequence goes on from KZ061858.1 coordinate 258,377, forward strand.
AGCGCAACGACACCGTACTCATCACAGGACACTTGCTGTGGTGAGTATGAGCGCGCGATTTTCATCATCCTGCTGGCTACTGGTGTTGCCAACCACAGCGCACACACCACAGACGGTATTTTTGATGTCAATGAAACCGCTAACCCAACTGGTGGCCCAGAACATTCATTTCCGCATCCCATGTACCACGCTTAACCTCACTCCCGGCAAACGAAGCTAAAAGCTGGAATAAGTGTGGCAACATGTTCAACTAATGACTGTGTACGCTCGACGCTGCTGATCCGGAGTTCCCGGATGGACGCCCCGTGGCCAGCGTACTTTGGACATTTGGCATTCGGATTTAAAACTCGTACACGCTGCGCTGATGCGGGACAGCTGCACAAGAGCATCTTAATATTCAATGTATACGGGCTCATCGGAAAACCCCCCGAAAAACATAGTCATCAAAACGCTTGAACCAATTACGTGACACTCGACGCTATTTTTTTGTTGGAGACCTACAGCTGAACGACGTCCAGCATTGACACACTGTCCAAAGGATTAAACCGAACAGTGAACCCGATTTTTGGACGAAAATAAAAACATTCACATTAAACGACGGCTGGGCCTGCGGCACATCTTTAAGATAACAATTCTGACAACCTCCATCTCCGAAGGCCAACGGTCGCCTTCTGCTAACCTCAACAATGCTGTACGCCATAAAAATAAAATCCCCGAAACCTCGATCAATCTGTACCACCACAAACACACGTTGTACGCCCGGTTTGTTTGGAGAACTCGAACATCTGCTCACCGGTTTTGGTGATTGCTCCGATTTCTGTCCTTATTTCTGTCCATTCCTTTCTACGCATCGTCTTCGTATCTTCGTTCGGTCCTGGTACGGGGTTACAGCTTCCAAAAACGTGCTGCTACGTTACGTGGTTTCGGTACGCCTTGATGATTCCTCGTTTCTGCCTTTTTTCTGTGTCGTTCGTTCGTTCGTTCGCTGCTTAGCTGCTTATGTATCGAACAGTTGGCTCGTCCTCGGTATTGTAAGTTTAAAATACACCTTCACGCCCGTTACACATCCTGCCGAGATGAATCTGGAATTGGAAATCAGGTTGTTCCTTGATGCACTCGACCCGACAAAACGATCTCGGTCAGCAGCCGGCATTCGCAGTCGCTACGAGATGAGGTTTTTTTTTGCTGTTTTGCTTCCTTCGGTACGATTTTGTTTGGCTGCCTCATTTCAAGCTTGGTCAGGTCGATTACCTGCCACCGATGCCCGCAGGTACTTGAGCGAGAGCACGCTGTTTCGGACGATTTTTAGACAAACCAGGAACAAACAGAGATGCGAAAACCCGAACCGTCTGTAGCATAAATTCAGCCAATGGCACATCGTGCTATGGTGTACATGCGAAGGGTGAGCCAAAAATACACACACACAAACTGATGCACAACGAAAACGGGGAAAACACAGCGAAAGACGCATCGAGCGCTTGGGCACCCGATACGTGGGCAAACGGTCAAGTCAATCGCGGCAAATAAGGCTTCCCAATGCTAGCAAACGACCGGCAACAAGCGCACAAAAACTGCATGTTTGCAACGTGCCATCTTCTCGTGCTTTTTTGGTTGAAAACTGCCACCAAATGTACCGGCCCAATGCTTGAGGACGCCAACCCTTCTAATTGGTACCTTTCGGATACGCGAACACCGTACGGCATCCAATATCCTCGATGGCCAGGTGCGTGTGCGATTGTATGTAGGTTTGCTTACCGTTGCCCGGGATCCGGAGAAGGTTCGTTGTTTGAGTTACGTACGCTTTGCCGGCGCAACAGGGAGCCTAACCCAGACTGTCGAACTGTCCGTGGCTACCGAAGCGGTGGTGAAGTTCTGGAGAACCGAACGAAAGACTATCAAAACGATCACGTTACAAGCATGCAAAGTCTAATCCCTTAATGGGACGCAATTCATCGGCATCGGGCGACCAGCGCAAACTAGGAGCCTAGAGCCTACCGGCAGATGGTAAATGTTGACGGTGCAAAGCGTCGTTTTCGAGAGGTCAACCCAGGTACCAATCCTGTGATTGAAAGGTGCTTTCGAAACGCAACAGATGGAAAGCGGGAGATGTGTTGCGCATTTTTTTAAAACCCCGTACCTATAGCATTGCTTCAAATCTTATCGCACTCTAACGATGTCAGATTTGAAGATGTACTAGAGTTTTTCATCCCAAAGCGAGTCGCATCAAGTTCTATTTCCTCTTAACGAAACAAACTTTCCTAAATGTCTTACGAATATTGATGCTACTGATGCCCACAAATCCTGCCTTATCTGTAACGATCAATCGCGGTCCACCTAGTGTGGTGACTCACCTCATATGGACGACCTACTCCAAGACAGGAAAACGGCACTGCACAAACCCCTTACTAAACTTTATCGAGAAATAAGTCTTTCCTGAAGATACCCTAATTTACCGTATCCTCACACCCCGCAATCCCAATCGCACAAGCTTTTCCCCGCCGATGTACGACGCCGCTACTTCCTGCCGAACGAGCGCAAACAAAAGTTTCTCGTCCATTTTACTGGCGAACTTCTGCAGTAATCAACCAAACATAAACCCCTCCGTGTAAGACTCGTCGTCCCGTTTGCTCCGTTGCGCATACATTACGCTCCGTTTGCGCCCGGTTCGTTACCATAGGATACTCGCATTCTTCTGGCAGCGGTTTCATTCGCCCAAAAGCCTCAAACTTCTCGCATTATGTCCCGATTGCAGGAAGCGATTGAATCCGTTCGGGTGCACCAAATGGCTGAAGTTCCATCATCAAACCCCCTTTTACCGGACACGCTTCTTCCCGTCGGGAAGTCTTTGTGCGATTTCGGGAGCATGATATGCCCTATACGTTTCCTTAGCTGGGCGTCTCTTTTACCTGCCCGCCGTAAGCTTACCGTTCGCAAGAAATCTTCCTTCGGTTGCTGGGAGGATCACTTTCATAGCCAGTCGGCTGGAACGCATTTTCATTATGTGCTTTCTTCGTTGCGTGCGGCTGACACCACTCATCCTGCAGTGTACGGTAGCGTTGTACGCAATTTTTATCATGCTTTATGCGATTCGGGATGTAATCCCGGTTTGTCGGATTAGGATTGTAGTTTGTGGCAGTGGGAGTGATGCATTAGCGAATAACTACAAGCACAAAAGTCCCTCCTCGTTCACAATATGCCTGCCGGCAGAGATGGCATCAGTGGGAACCCAAATTTAGGGGTGAAGAATTTTGATCCCCTGCACGTGTGTCTCACAGTACTGCGCGTTGGCTTGATTTCTTATCAATTTTTTTGACAGCCTGCAACGGTGCCAATTGATTCTGGGTGTCTGGAGAACACAAAACCCTGGACTGGTCAAAAATATGGAATAGTGGAAAGATAGACGGAAACATTATCCCTTCGAATGTTGCTGGAAGGGCCGAATATTTATATCTTAACCACGAGAAGAGGCCTACTGGTTGGTGGCAGCTGCTTATCGATTGATAAAAATTGTGTTTCCCCTTCGCGCTACACGTCCAATATCGGCACGAACGAGAACCCCTCGTTGGCACGTGCTCTCTGTTTATTCTTGCCCGAAAGACTTTTAAAGTAATTACTTCTAGCTGGCGACCGGATGCCATCGACGGAAGTGCAATTTGCAGGCACCAAATTCGCTCTCGGCCATTCGATTTGTTGATTACCAACCGACCCAAGAATGTAGTTGTAGCTGCCGTTGTAGTTGAATGCCGGAAGACAGAACCAATTGCGTGGGGCAATAAAATCGGGGGCCATCGAACAATTTGACCTCAATCGCTGCTTATCATCTGGCCGCTTTCTAGGTTAGCATCTCGTGCACTGCGACTTCGACCAATACTCAATTATTCATCCAGTCCGGAACTGAAGCTGGGCGGGTGCTGGGAGGTGAGGTTCCCGAGCGTTCGAGTACCTAATCCGTTTAGGGACTAGCCGAGCTATCAGGCCATGTGACAATCGCTCTTCGATCGCTGGTGACGATTGTTGCCATCAATGACCCAAAGGAAATGAATAATTTATAACTCCCATTACGCATGCTTCCATGGTCGGGTTCCTTCGTACTGCAGTCATTTCCCATACATCGTCTGGATGTCCCTGTTTTCCTGAGGAAGAATACCATAATATTTGGAAAAATGCACGACCCCTGCTGTGCTCAAAACAAAGACTTTATTTGAGGTTACATTGCTCTACAAATACCACCGTACAAGCCGTCTCTCGTAAAAGCATGACGGAAACATGTCCATTGTCACATGGCACCAAATTTAAATAGCAGTACCCCATACATCCAGCGCGACAAATTCCGAACCTAGGACCCTCTCGTGAGGTTCATATTACACTCAACAGCAAAAAAACACAGTCTAGTGTGGTGTGTGGAATGTTAAAAATTAATATACGATGGCACCCTCGACCTGCATATGTCATCACCCGGGAGCACTTGGTGCGATCTTTCTGTACACTCTGGTTCATTGTTACAACCGCACACAAGAAGACACACTCTGCATGTACCAGAGGGCACCGTGCTTGAGCCTAACAGCAGGACTTAAAACCATTTATCTGTACCCCGTTGTTGAACTGCTGCTAACCGTCCCTTGAAAGTTAATCTGCATGTGTTTTCATGGAAAACTGTGGGCCTCCAACCGTGTGCCACGCTTGTGCTATTTTTAGCCCTTAGTCCTGGGTACCCTTAGTTAAAAAAAAACTGTGTTCCGGGGCGTGAATATCCGTGAATGACTAACTAATGATGGTAATGAATGAGTTGTCACAGTTGGCGATGGTTGAGGCAAACCTTTCGCAGTAAGGACATCAACCCGGGAACGATCGGAAAATGTTACTGTACGAATGTGCATGACACACGCCCGTTTGCGCCATGCGAGCGGTACCATTTGAATGGATTATTTGATTACTGTTCTGGCGATTTGATTGTTGGGCTAGAAAATGGCGTTTACATGTTTACGGGTCACTTTTAATTGACAGCGATTGATAGATATGAATGGAAAAGTAAAGCTAGTTTTGTTTACTGCTTCTTTTATCGTTACATTACATTACTTAACGTTTTCTATTATTGTTTTATAAAATTAGGTTAATAGGAGTTTTCAGGAGCTATTTATTGTTCGTATCCTCATTTTGTTTTTAAATTGGATAGGTATTTTGATAGGTATCGCTGTCATTAAAATCAATCATTATTTAAGCAATGAGTAAATTAAGTTCAAAACCTCCTTACTTCCAAAAACTTGAGCAAGCCTTGTTATTCTTAAGTTTATTCTGCATAGTTGCATAGTTTATAGGAGGCGTAGTTTACTAACACGAGGTAATCTAAGGTCCAAAAAGCAACAAATTTAACCGACTTATTACGCACAATTAATAATCCTTCACTCAATGACTTGCGTAACATTCAATTGTATGCATCTTTACCATCATGGTGGTAGCATCTTCCTTTGTATCGTTCCATTAGCAGTGGTAGATGCTTAAGGAACAGCTTCACTATGAAGAACATAATACGAATTGCGTACTTATAAGCTTATTGTTGGTTATACCAACGCAGCTGGTACCGTTCACAAGAATTGAATGGAATAAAGAGCATTCAAGCCGTTTCCTTTTGGCTTTTTACAAAGAATGGTTAGAGTAAAGCAAAACATGTGTAAACGCATTTTACTTGAAGTCCTTTTTTTGTAGAATTATCATGAAGTCTTTGTACTTATGTAGAGCATATAAAATTTGTTTCACAAGTCTCAAACAGACGGTTGCTTTTAATTTAATTTCTCGCAACTACAGATAAAATACCTTTAATCCATTCTTTATTATTAAAGTTCATACGGCGAATATATTCTTTCAACTCTGAAAAGACCCTTCGTAGATAATGGAATTAATGCAGAGTGAGCTGCAAAGAATATTCATAATATCTTCCGAAATATTCGGGTTCCATGATAAGACAATCGACCCAACGTTGTTGTTGGGGTCAGTTTTCATGCATACAGATTGCCTTATTTTAACCTTTACCCGTAAGTTACCTTTCCACGCAGCAAAATATCCCGACAAAGAACCGCACCGACAGGAAGGTAGCAGCAACATATAAGGAAATTCCCGTTAAGGATACTTTCGAAGGTTTTACGTTATCTGTGTACCATATTTCCATTCGATTTCTCACGTGACTGATTGCACAGTGAAACGGAACGTAAACACAAACATTACTTGTGGCGCGTGAGTAAGTTGGTAAATATTTTGGCAGGTGGTGCTTTAGCCAAAATTTCTGTCATACAGTTAAGTTTCAAGTATCTACAAAGACTTGAAAAAGATGCGTTGGAATGAAACGTTGCAAGCTTTAGCTCTAAATTATTCTCGCTTGTCATTAAAAATCTAAACGATGCTCGCGAGGGTCACTGAATGGTCGGCGTTAAATTTTATGTTCTTCACCGGATGCTTAATATCCGCCCTGGGGTAAGCAAATTTGATGATTTTTGGCAGTTAAAAATAAAAAAAAGCCTTCCAACAAGGTTTATCCCAACACAATTTAATGCACCATTTTTGCATCGTTGGCGGAGCCTTTTTGATGGTGCCTTCCTTTATTATAATGATTTAATGAACTGTTATTTTGTTGCTTTCTTTTAGGTTGCTTTCGACTACGACTTGTTGGGAAAAAAAAACTGCAAGCTCTAGAGGTAAGTAAACGGATATTTCATTTTTTAAAGCACCCTTAAAAGCAGCTCTTAGAAATATTTAAATCGTTATCAACATTCTATAATTCAACTCTCAAAATATACGTCTAAAAACGACCAACATATTTTCCGTGTATAATAATAGCTCAGAAACAAAGCAACTCCCTTATCAACAACATATCTTCATTGGAGTAAGAACACACATTGCCTAACAACACACCCGTCCGATGTGACCACTTGAACCTAACGAATCAATTACCCAAACGCTGCCCAATACCAGTACGCTCTTCACACGGGGAAAACATGCATAATGACCACCCGAACCAGCCGTAAGTGGTTCGTAAAGAAATATTGTTATTGCATCATTTGCGTCCCGGTATTTGCCACTTCAGTCGAAGCGGAACGGTTTTGGTGTAAGAAGCGTTCGTGCCGTGCATTAGAACCATTCGTCGTATCCCACTTGAGCTGGTCCCGTTCTATGCGCCCGATGGTACTTCATGCTACCAGTGGAAGGAGGAGTGCATCAGGTTTTTGCATCAACCCAACAAGTGAATATCGAATTTATGCTCCGTGAACATCGGCGTTTGCCTTCTTCATTGTGACTCGCTTGTGATCGTTGAAACCGAAATCGAAGTCAGTGTGTGTGTTTTCTTGCATCAAATGTGCGTCATTCTTAACAAGTGTTTAATTGAGGGTGGAATTTTCTTTTGCTATAGATTTGTTTCATTATTCTCTTTTACTTTTTTTTTATTTATTGCTTATACTTCATTTTCTTAAAATAGTTTACTCTGATTTATACTCGGGTTTAGCATGCCAGTAGCAGTTATAACAGCTCAAATAGTTATTTTATAAAATTTTCTTATTGTTTAAAAACTTTTGCTTAATATTCCTTTTCTTCTTTTGTTTTCTTCTTCTTCTGCTTCTTCTTCTTCTAATTCCTCTTATTATTATAATTTGTCTTTTTCTTTGTCGACTTCTTCATCATCTTCTACATTGTTTAATTCTTCATTGACAATAGTAAGGTCTAGATGAGATTCGATACTGGTCTCTTTGTATTGTATCATATCACAAGTAAGAAATCGAGAGAAAATTTTTAAAAAATTCAACGTTTGTGGTCTAATTTATTTATTATTTTATACAATTTTAATTTAGTTGCATTAGGTTTACTTTACGAAGTTTTTAAGTAACAATTTTTTTTACATTAAAATGTTAACTTGTATTTAACAACGATTTTTCAAATGTTAACGACTTTTTCGATTCAAAATCTCGCACACGTTTTTTTTTGTTCTTCTCTCTACCATGTTGGCCAATGAGAGAAGCAAAATTATTAATCCTTGCGGATTGAAGTCCGAACCAAACTTTATTTAAACAACCCCCCAGTACAATGCTCGCTCTCGTGTCGTGTTTTAATCATTTACACAATTGAAAAAAAGCCCCATCTAATCCCATAAAACCTCATACGACACACACCGATCGATTTTTCGAACAGTGCCGGTCGCCATCTTGCGCCACCAGTACGTAGTGTGCGAGTGTGCCACCAGTGCCGCAGAGAGCACACTCTGCCCGACCAGCAAGAGCATTATTGTGGCTGCCAAGAGAACACACGGCACACAGTTCGGCCCAACCGTGGTGCTGCTGACTCGATGCGGTTCTGTGTGTCGGGGACGATGATTTCACCGTACCAGCAGGCGGCTGCTGCTCGAGATAGAGCGCGCACACACACACACACAGTACTGCATAGAGAGAAAGAGAGAACTTCAACCCCTCTCGTGTGGGGAGAGACCCCCAACATCCCCTCCCATGCCCTTCCCAAGGATCCACACCGATAGAAGGAACGAGAAGCAATTTTCGCGAGAGACAGAGCGCCAGCCACCGTTCGGTCGAGAGCGGGAGCATTGCACACTCTCACTGCGGCCACGGCCACGGTACGTAGCACAGTTTTTGACGTACTTCGCACACAGCACACTGGCCGTACCTATACACTGCGAAAGTTTACGTGCGAATTCCGCAACGCGAACGGGTGAATATTGCGGCCGTACCGTGGCATTGATTTGTCGTGCAACGGGGTGAAATTCGAACGTGTCGTCCTGCTGCTGCTGCTGCTGCTGCTGCATCTTCCGGTTCCGGTTCGTACGCGGTGCAGTGCAACGGAACAGTGTGTGGTTGTGGGTGCGTGTGTGTCGCGAAACAACACCACAGACAAACACGGCGGGCTCTCGAACACACGGCCACGGGGATTGGCCAGCCGGAACCGAACTCTCTTTGTGTGCGTGTTTGTGTCTGCGGGGTGGCTGCGCTCATCGATTTTTTTGTTTGTTCGGTTGTGTGCCCATGTTCCCTGGGAGCCGGAGTTTTGGGTCTTGCGATTGTGCGATTTTGTCCACGGAAAACGGCACCGTGTCCGGCCACTTGAGTCGTGCTAGCGCGTCGTGTCTTGTGCGGTGCATGTGACGGTCACTGATGGTACTTGTGGTTGTTGTATTTCGGTTGCTGTTTCTTGTTTTTTATTGCTCTTGCTCCGTTCGGTGGCTCTCTGCTTTGCCGAGTGTGTGTGTGTGTGTGAGAATGTTCATCGTAGGCAACAAAGGAATTATTCAATATCATTCTATTTAGCCGCTAGTTGGGAGGTTTGTGATTTGTGCAATATGGTTAAAAGATAATGTTGTGGCAGACAGCCCATTTCGGTACAGTGATAACCTGCCCTTGTATCCCAGCTGCAAGCTAATGATTAATTATTTTTTCTGGTGCAATGCTCGCTCGGATGTGTTAGTGTGGTTTTGGCTGCTACGTTGAGTGTGCAAGTGCTTGTTTTACGCGATTTTTCGGCCCCATTTCGTGTGCGTTTTTTGCACAAAGAAAGTACGATTTAAATTTAATTTCGCATAATGAAAAAGTAAAAGAAAGTTTCATTTTAGTAAGACATACTATGTACAAAATTTTTAGTATACACAAAAAAAAAGTATTACATTAAAATATGTTTCCTAATCGCTAAGCACGTTTCCGATTCAGTTTTGCCGGCTGGAGAAAAGTTCGCGCGTATAAATCACACCCCCTTCTGCTACAGATCAAACCAGCTCCCACACCTCTCGAGTCCACCCATCGATACCGGCTTCTTTCTGTCACCGATGGCTTTTGGGGCGAGAGGATGCGAACGATTCGAGGGAGAGAGAGAGTGACGGTGGTTCGTCCCATGCTGCTTAGCAGTGTCGTTATGCCGTTTCCAATATTGCACACCTGTAGGTGCAACTATCATGCATACTATGCCCAGCACATGGGGTGTAGAAACATGGGCACCGTCTATTTACTTGAGCATACTATTTAAAGAAACTCCGCTTACAACCGAGATCGCTGCACGGTTTATCGCTCTGGTGTATGTAAAGCATGCGAAAATATCGACGAACACCCCGCATTAGCGCCATGACGTTGTGCGATCACGATGGGAGAGCAAGAGCAAGAGCCAAAGTTAGTGAGAGAATTTTATGTGGGAGAAAAAGTGAAACGCTAGGAACAATCGAGCATAAGCATGATAAAGTGTCTTGTGATAATGTAACTATTTTAGTTTTTGTTTATTTAATTAACTGTGTTTATATTTCTTCATTTAGAGTAAATTATATAACTAAACAGCAAGAACTACTAAAAAGGATAGAGAAGAAAACAGAACTATTTAAAAGGGTACAACAAACTGATAAGAACAAGCATCAGTACCTTGCTGTATTGAAGCAGATTAAAAGTGACAAATACAATTAAACAAAATACGTTTGACCGTTAAACACTCAACAACTGGATCTCAACTTATCAACAAAATTATAAAGGTAACAACAAAATATTTCTTTCTAGAATTCAAATGGCGTCACCAGAATGCAAATTTAGTTTCAAAAATATCTTTGAGTCTGTTAATAATACTTCTTGGCGACTACGAACTAATTAAGCCATCTGATCCGACTTGCTCTTGGGCTGTGACATAAAACCATACATCATCGGTTGCATTACGATGCAAAGTTCTTTTCAATAATCGCTAATATTGATGGAGATGGTAGTCTCTGTAGGGCTCTTCTAGTTTACCAAACATATTTTTTTCCTAGTCCCAAATATACGTACTCCTATGCGACAGAGTATCCTATGATTCTGTGCTCAGCATCACATCCGTTCCATTGAGACTGATGCTGTGATGTTGCTGTCTAATGCATATTTATCATGTTGGCTTAGCCATTAAATATGAGTTATCACGTTTTACGTTCTGAAACAAACAAGCCCTCGCCGCGCTTAAAGAGTGTGCGACTCATGCACTCGGTCGCACTGCAAGCACTCGAGAATAGCATCACAGTAACGTCTTTATGGAGCAGCTCTTGGGCGAATCTTTCGCAACCCAAGCTTCCAGAGAACACTACCCGTAAGACGAGCGCGAAATTTCATTTTTCATTCCGTACACTATTTTAAGATCCCATTTTCCTTTTGCCCCATTCCGGGTGCAGCACGCGAACACACACTTGGCAGACAGTTGAAATTAATGGCCTCGCCAGAATCGTGTGACATGGTGAAGGCACCGAAATTCACCCCAAAAGCATCACACAACCGAAAACCCCGTTTCTTAACTTATCAGTACGGCCGGCGTTCAGCCCGGGTTCTTGTGCGAAGTGGTTGGGATTGGTTGGATGAGTTCAGCGTGCTGCTGGCTTAAAATTCATCAGTTGCAAGAAGAAGCTTTTTTGGGACAGCGACATGTCTCGCAAGTATGGCTTTTGCTATCACGCAAAAACACACTCCTTGAGCGAAAACTGTTCATGCTGGAAAGATTATCAACAAAAAATTAAACTTGAATATTTGGGTACTAAAGTTTTTGTGGAAAGGAAGAGGATATTATCATTTTGAAGCATTCAGTATTCTGGTTTTGGGTTTCTTTATTACTTGCAGAAAGTAATGTTTCGAACAAGACATTTAAACACTTACTTAGTACTGTTCCGCCTAAAAGTATGCAATTAATCGTTTCATACATTACTTTTGACAGTCAACTGGTTGTGTTCGCTTGACATATGGCTTAAATAACTCTTCAATGCGTCCTTATATCCTAAATTCCGCCCAACTTCTTTTCCCCAGCCACAAGAAACCTGTCAATCGTTTCCTGCGGTTCAAATGTGGTCCCTCACCATTGACAATTGGTGCGTGCCAATGACACCTACATTAAAGTTTCCGTGTTAGTTCGTAGCTACACGCGCGCGCGCTGCGTATAATGCAAGTTGACTCAGCACGCCACTTCGAAGACATTTCGGGCAAGACTTCACAAACCGCAAGCGGAAATTGAAATAAGAAACTTCAGCTCCAGCACACCCGGTATCCTTAGAATCCCCTTGGTCGCAGTTGTGCATTGCGTTCTGGTACGTGTGCAGCAGAACAAACAAAAAATAATTGAACCTAAATCGATCGATCTTGCCGGTGTGTATCACCGCACATCGAGACGAAAGTTTCGTCGTGACCTAACAGTAGGAAAATCAAACTGGCTGGGTGCGGTGGACGCAATCTAACTTTCAGTGCTCCGTGTGCTGAAGAGGATAACTATTTGGCTGAGCCTTATCCGGCAGGCAGGGCGAGAAACCGAAGAAAAGAAAATTGGGAACGGTTTTATTTGTTATTGATTGGATTTTTAGAGTGGGGTTCATAACGATTGCGGACGTTTCGTAGGAGTTCCTG